>VKOC01007361.1:0-14398 GCA_009364415.1 Spea multiplicata | reverse complement strand
ATGTGTATAAGTCACAAAAGGTGGGAATTTCTATAAAAGAGTATTTGAAGAGTTAAATGTGTTTGCATTTTTCCCCAAAGAGGCTTCTAATAAATGTATACATGGGAATTGTTTTAAAAAACCTAAGTAACTGACCTATATCATTGTTTATATAATACGTATTAAGAGAATGCTTAGGATCCAGAGTAATGTTATCATGTTGACATAAAAATATATCAATATAAAATAAGATTCCTAGAGGTGTCATCAATGCACAAATTCCCTGAAACAATGTCTCACAGAAGAATAAAGGAAATATATTTCGCATTTTTATTATCTTTATTCAATTGAATGTCATAAAGACTGCCAGTAGGTTACACTGATGCATATATATTTTTCATTCTAGCATAAGAAACCTAACTTATATTATTATGATGGTGTTAGATGCAATATGCATCTAACTAATAGGATAGTTCATGGCAATACAAACAAATATTAACAGAACAAAGAAATTAACGGAAATACTTGGTTTTTTTTTAATCAAAACCAATGTGACATGTCCTGTATTTCCAAAGACAAAAAAGTACTTTAAAATGTGTTCTAAATAAAAAAAAGATTGTTTGATTAACAATAACATGTTATACACAGGCTTTCAGCTTTGTGCCTTAAACATTTTAACGTATATAATACAGTGGAAGCAAATCAGATCTTTACATGTGTTGTCAGGACATTTTTCAGTTAGAAATGAGGATGTCTTTTGTCTATTGTATAAAGCTCCTCACCAAATGTATCTGATGGAACCCAGAGATCAGAGGGATGGCCACATCAGGCAGAGACAAGAAACAAGTAGTGCTCACTCTACATGAACACCTTCTGCACAGACCGCCAGTGAGTGAGAGTGCCCATTTAGAGTTTAGCAGGTCAACCGGGGAAGTCAGAGACCATGCTCTTCAGCCAGTAGGACCTGATTCCTGACCCTCTCATATTTACCACCATGACAGGCTTTTTAAAGATCCTTGGAGGAGATGGCGCAGACCTGGAAAGCTGGAAACCTGAGAGACTTGCCAAAGTAAAGTAAATGTTTGGCTTGTGAAGCCTCATAGATCTTACCATCAAAGGGGAAGTACTGATACTGGTAGAAGACCCTTCCCATTCTATAGTATGTGACTCAGGCTTGGCCTAGTGGCTACTATAGTGGCATCTTTGTGGACAGTATTCTCATTGTAAAAGGCTGTGTGGGGAAACAACATTTCTTGCTTTTTTCTACTGCCTCTGTGGAGGCAACTCAAGGCGAAAGGGGGACAGCTCTACCCCTTGTAATCAGACTATGTCTTGGTTCTTTTTGGACTTGTAAAATTTGTGACGGGCACCAACTACAAGGAGTTAAACTGGAGCTGTGGACTCCTTATGTGAGCCTCAGGTTCATCGGAGCCAAGAAGGTGGTTGAAAGTATTCAGGTGCTTCCTGTATGGACTAATGTGGCATCAAGCTGGCTGACCAACTGGCAAAGGAATGTTGCATTGATGGCCATACAGGGAAGCCTCCCTCTAAGGACTTTTATGTATGCTGGAGGATGTGCATATATAGACACTGCCCACAGTGCACTGTGGAGGAGAAGACATCCCTTTATGTGTTCTGTCACTGCCCATTTGCACAGGTTTTGTTAGGGGCCCTGGAGCTCATATTTTAGGATAGAGAAAACCACTCTGTACTTTACAGACCTTTTCTAAGAACATGCTCAGAAGGTGCTATGTAGAGAATATTTTATGGTTTGCCAGGAACTGCCTGGTGTTGACGAGGGAGCAGGTTTCAGCCCAAGACACAGTCTCATCCTCAGTCTGCTAAGGAACTTGTATTTTAAGGACTAAAAGGCGGACTGGTCCCATTCCATCCTGACCACGCCATCCTGACCCACTCGTCTCTTCAATCCCCTCATTTACTCCACCTCACCCCAAGCCCACACCCATTAACACCACCTCATTACACCAGGTCAGTTTCTAATATGTCAAACCGCATTTGATGTGCTTTGTCTGGAAATATAATTGTACTGTGCTGTTACTGTAAACTTGACTTTAAAGTAAAAAGTAAAATTTTGTACCGAATAATTTATATTAAAGTATATGTGAATTGTTTTGTTCTGTGTTGCAGTACTTACTATTGTATATAAATACTACATTATAATGATAAAAAAATATTAAATAAAACATGCATATCCTGAGAAAACAAAGTTTTCCCCATAATATATACAGAATGTGTTTTTTTAACTGGTATATATTTCATATTTTTGTATGTAAGCTCCATTAAATGTGTTTATAAATCTGTCATTGTAGCATATATGTTCAGTTAATATGTTTCTTGATGAGTGCTAGTTTGCATATTCTTTTATTTTCACTCTAAATAGGCTTAAACATTAGAAAAAAATGCACATGTAATTTAATATCAATGTAATATTTAAAAAAAATGAAACGCAAATATAGTTTTGATTGAATTAACTGACCTAGTCATTGCTGCATTATGTAAACATGCACTTACAAAGGGCACTAAGCTGTAAAAAAAAAAAAAGGAAAACTTTATGTTTTTCTATTACAATGATTAACACAACATGATTACATATAAATGCAGCATTGCAAAAAGCCGGATTAAAATGCAGAATACTGAAAAGGTCAAAGCAATGTAGTACTTATTTAATTCATGTAGTGTAGGGAACATTAAACGTCTAATTTCCCTTACTTTGCAATTAAAACAAAGAGTATAATATTTTTATAAAGGAATTTCAACATGTTCCACATCAGCAATTTCACATTTCAATTCACAGTTGTTTTAGGCATATGATTTTAGCAGTATTTGGTAATTAAGGAATGCTACAAGTATACGATGAAGATGTCAGGTTTTGAAAATGAATGCACTGCTTTGCACTTTGACATGTGTAATAAAACTTTTCTTGTACACAAATAGGATGATCTATGAAACTCACAATATTTTAAAAAATCACAATGGTTTTTCATAAGATACCAATTTTGTTAATACCATATAATTAAAACATGTCAGTGCATAGCAAGTTGTAGTCTAAATTAATGACTATGTGAATTATTTTAATTAAATAACCAATTACAGAAAAATCATAAGCATGAGAGCTGACATTTAAATGAATGTCATTTAAATTGCTTCCGAACATTGTCTCATCTGGAACGCTAATGTAGAATGAACTAGCATATCACTATAGATTATCATTGCAAAAATAGGGAAAGGTGATATAGTGAAAAATAAAACCATAAAACACAAGCTAAACAAAAATACAACATTTTCTCATTCACAATGGGGACAAATAACTGCTTTCATAATTTCATTGCAAAAAAAATAATTGTTTTGTCTTTCCTCTCATAAAATGTGGAAATATAGCTTTAGGTATTTGTGCTTCACCAAGTAATCTTAATATAGGTGGTTGAGACAATGTATACATGTTATTGTATCAGAATTTGAAAACACAAAAAAGATTAATGACATATTGGGTATTATTTGGTCATTAATCAGTACCTCATCTGTGAAAATACAATGTTAGAGTGTAATACATTATTTTGAGCTTAATAAAAGCTATTCACTAATATAAAAATTCAAGTACAGAATGCCGGTACCAGCAACATCATTTATGGCTTCTTAAGTATTATGGATCTGTTGTATTTTTCAAGCTTATTTCTTAATCATGTAGTATTATCATTATACAGTTTCCTTTATTTATGGATGACTTACAATGACTAGGAACTTTTTCAAACTGTGACCTGGAGAAATGGATATATGTTATTATATTGACAGGGACTTACTTTCTAATGTATTCATACATATTGTACCCAGTGTTGAATTTTGGCCACCCACTCAGATGAGCCCAGCCACCCAAAGAAGAATTTCCCTGCCCACTCAAGTTTCCTGGCCACAAACATTATTGAGCAATGCCACCAACAAAACCAGCATGTCTGAAGTTCCCCTGTTCAAGTCATATGGAGGCCTGGAAGGAACAAGCTAAGGCACAGTCAGAGGCAGAGCTATACAGCAACTCTGAAGTCTTCAGCTGCCAAGCAGTTTTGGGGTCAAAGACGGCAGAGGCAAGCTGTTTGGGACAAAGGTGGTACTTGGAAGCCATTTGGGGAAGATATGTCAAATACATACTGTTTGGTCACCAGGAAGTTTTTTGGGGACAAAGATGGCATAGACAAGCTGTTTGAGGGCAAATTTTGCACTGCTAAGCTCTTGGGGGGACAAAGTTGACATGGGAAAGCTGTTTGAGGACAGAGATGGCACTGTTACGCTGTTTGGGGACAAATATGGCACTGATAAGTGACAACCTGTTTGGAAGCAAAGCACTTACAGATTACTGCCACCCATACGCAGTGCTATGCACAAGCTGGATTGAATTTAAACTATGTATGTACCTGTTACGTGTCATAGGGAGAGTGGAGCTCAATCCTGAGGGGGAACTTAATGTTGAGTGCCTGTGCACCTTCTTGGCTCCACACCTGCGGACTGATATGTTTTTATAGAAAAACGTGGCAATCCTAATGGCTAACTTTGACACTCCAGCAACTGTGGACTATAGGTTCTTTTTTGTTCAGCAAGCCATTTAGTATAAAAGACTGGATGTTTGGATATGAATGCTGGCACTGTGTTGTATGTATGGTAAATGGCAAGCGGTGTGTGAATGTACAGTAATGGCGGTTGAAGCCTTGGTGTGGTGTTACTGCTCACATGGACTGATGGCGTGCAAATTAAACCAATTTGAGTGTCCGTGATCCTTCTAGTATAGTTGGCATGGTTGACTGATCTTGGTGAAAATGGTTAAATTTACAATTTTTATTATTTTACTTTACAATAATTACTATTATTGTTTTTTTCAGCCACAATATAACCTTTTGAAGGTGAATTAACATTATAGGGGACTGTATCACTTGTTCAATAGTGTCAGAACTGTTCAATATATCTTATTGTCTTGTGTGTCTGTCTGATGTTGAGTGCATCAACTCTAAGGAATGGGTTTGCTTTGTTATTTTCATTGTCAGGGAAACAAAAAATGTATCTGATAAATTTTCACTTTGATTATGCTGTCTTCAAAGGATTTAACCATAGTCAAAGCCTTTGAACTGTTCAGAGCAGAAGAGATGTGATATATTCTTTTCTTGTGGGTGCATTGCAATAACAGATCTCATGGTCTTTCATATTAAGACAGGAAAGAATGAGTACTAATTCCATCACAAACAAAAGGAATGTATTCATTATAAATGAGAAGAGGAATAGGAAATCATATTGTTTACTTCTGTAGTTCTTTAAAAAACATCAATAGCTATGAAAATACTTTTAACAAACAAACCAAAATATACAATTGAAAAAATTGCTAACCCATGTTATGTCACTATTTTGACAAGTAAACATGGGAATTGCTATAGCTAGTTCCGTGTAATATCCTTCTTGCATATAGATCTTTAAGAATATCAATCCTAATCTATTCATTGTTGCCATGGTATTTTTATGTATTTTTTAAAAAATGTTCCAGAAACCATAATTACACATTTTTAAAAGTTTTTTTTAATTAATAAAATACTATATAAATACTCACTTTTCACAAAGAGTATAATGGATACATTTTTTGTTTTCTTAAAAATGCAGTAAACAAATTTCATTTCATGTCCTTTTTGTTTCGAAATTTGTTGTTTGAAAACATGTCTCTCTCTCTTTGCTTCTCAGTCCTGTCTGTGCCCCCTGCCTTGTATATGCCCCCCCCCCCACCTGCTCACTTTCTTTCTCCAGCCATTTTCTTATCTCCTCTGATTTCTTGGCAGATGCAGAGACCGTGCTGAGCAAGGAGGAGGGTTAGTTAGGAAAAAGGGGAATGAGTTGTGCACACGTAGTGCCTGCAATAGAAGCTTTTATAATTTATAGTATAATCCTTGTCTGTAGAGGTAAATTAATATTTTACTGAGAGTATGGAGGATATGTGGAACAACCTCCCAGCAGAAGAAGCTCGAGGTCCATAGAACCCCTGAGATTTGTGTTTTTATTTAATGTACTACAGTCTTACTTAATGTAAGAAAGATTTAATTTACTGAGGAGGTGGGGGTATGTGGAAAAGCCTCCTAGCAGAATAAGCTTGAGCTCCACAGTACCCCTGAGATCTTTATTTTTCTTTTCCTCCTCGTTGCACCTCTCTCATATATGTTGTTGTTTTGGTTGAGATTTTTAAAGATATTATTAAAGTTTGATTGGAAATTTTTATCAATACAGATGTGTCTGGCATTGCAATGGTTAACCTTTTGCACTTTGTCTATGATTGTTCCGTGTGAAGTTTGCATCTGCTAATACTTAATAAACAGCACCTGTTAGATTTATTGCACTCTGAATGCTTAACACATGTACCCACTTTAAGCCTTAACCACATTTTCTGAGAATGCTGCCAAAAATGCTAATAGTAGTTTGTTTAAGCCTGTATGAGCCCAGATACAGCGATATCTTATGAGCACAACATATTTTTATGAATATAAATTCTTAGTAACAGTTTTACAAATATGTAATATTTGGTAGACTTGTGCATTTATTAAAAATTTTAATTTTGTTTTTGGTGCATTTTTTTCCGGACAACACATTTTGGTTCCTGCGATTTCGGTTTGGATACCTAAGATATTTTTTTTGTTTCAAAATACATTTTGGTGCAATTGTAGCAATTGGATGAGGAGGACCCCGGATGGCGGAGTGAGCCAGGCAAACAGGAACCAGGAGTAGCCAGGAGAGCTGGAACTGAGAATCAGGTCTGGTAACCAGTAAAGCGGGAAGGCGAATCAAATCCAGAACAGTAGTCAAACAAGCCGAGTCAATACCAATGATCAGAGAACAGGAGCCAAATCAGAAAACAGGAGCGAAGTCAGCAAGCCGGGTCAAATGAAGAAATAGTCACAGTAACTCACATAGAAAAACAGCAGAATACACCAACCAAGGGTGACCCAGAAGAGGAAGCCACGTGGTCGGCCACGCAGTGAAGACACCGACCGGGTAGCGGTGGTACTCGCTGCCCGGGAAGCCGTCTGAGGAGGAAGCATCACGGGACCGGCCACGGAGCGGGAATGGAGAGGCAGGTAAGTCCTTACAGCAATATTTTCAATGGGGAGGTCAATAACACCTTCTGGACTCACGTTTACTTTAAACAAGAAATATCTTAGCACTTAGGAAGAGAACCAGACTAGATTATGGAGCACCACCACCAGCACTACATCATTGGATAGTTACTTCCAGGTGCATGCTATGGGACTGAATTACGCTAAAAAAAGGCACCAATTATTTAAATTGCCCAAGTAGCAGCAACAAGGCATTGGGCAGGTGCTGGCAGAAAGACCCATCCAGCCACAGGATATGGAACTGGATTTCCTAATAAAATTTTAGGACCATTTTTATAAATTCATCCTTTAGAGTATGGAAGGTGATTGAGCCTCAACACTAGAGCAATGTACAGACAGATGGTGGAAGAATCACCTTACATAATTTGAATATTGAGTGTTGGCTAACCCAATTCAGATAGATTGACTTCCAAGACAGTCATCTAGTTTTTAGACCCCATTTTTTTCTAAAAAAGGTGAAGAACGTCTTATACATGGGGAAATACAGTATATCCTTTCCAATGATTTTACTTAGTCTAACATATCGAAAAGTAAAAATCAACACTAAATGGATAAAAATGTTTGATATACATTTTGGTAGACATGATTATCACCAATGATAATGTGATAAGGCCCAAATGTTTTTGCGACTTGAATGTTTCTCATTTAGGTTTCTTTATACTTACTTCACTTACAGGGATTTACGAGCAAGTCCATTTGCAACTCACACATTGCAATTATTTGCCTTATCTTCTCTGTAGCTGCTGACTGTTGACTGGGAAAAGGCACTCACCGATGCTGTCATAGGGAGTTCCAGCCAGTCAGCATTAACAGGAAGCGGTGTAATTTGCTCTAATGGTTCCTGCAGCAACAGAACTTTCACTCAAAAATTATGATTTCCATCTATTGATCCAGGCCAACAAATTGCTTATACCACTGCCTTTAAGTTTAAGCTGCCTTCTCAAACATTCCTGGGTGGGTGGTTTATAAATTTTAGGGATCATTATAACCAACTTGAAATAAGCTCTAAAATTAACCTTGCGCTCCCAGTGTCGCAGGATGAATCCCTCACCTGCGCAAAAAAAAAAAGAACAGAATCCCTAGAAACCCCTCCTAACCTGCATTGGGAGTGAATATTGATTTAATAATCTCCCGCCCCATGTGAGGTGGGAGGTTACTAAATCAACCTTGAGGAGTATAGTGGCTAGGTATACCCCATCTCATGTTCAGAGTGATGAGGTACCTCAATGTATAAGATAACCACATGGTCATACTTCTTAAAATAAAATAAATGCCCTTTGGGAACATATTTTACCCCTGCTCACCAGGGTGTCAAAAACTTTTGGGGAACTTGACCCTATTTCAGGGGAGGGCTGGGCCGGGGGGCAATTGCATCCCAGGCCCCCCTAAATCTAATCTAAACGGCCGCTGGTTACTGATGCCGCCGGCCGGCGCTACTTTAATACTTTTTTAAAAACATTTTATATGGCAAGTAGGATCGGCTTGCCATATTAAATAATAAAAAAATAATCTCTGTATGTGTTCACAAGTTCAGCTCCCCAGTGTCACCTCTGTCCCCAATCAGCCCCCCATCATGTCATTTGCTGTCCCCATTCAGCCTCTTCAGTGTCAGCTCTGTCCCCAATCAGCCCACTTTAAGGTATGATCCTGGTAGGATACTCATATTAGCCAATTTTCCTGCTGCTGTGTACTACAGTTCCCATAATCCTCAGCCAGTATCATGGGGTACATTTAACTGGCTGAGTATCAAGGGGTCATTAGGTTTTGCTTTTTTTACCATCCTTTGTTGCTATTAAATTTACTTATGTTAAACCACATTTCATTCATATTTGTATTTTTATAATCAATATGCGTTAGAAAATCAGGAAAAGATGGGCATGTATGGTGGGCTGATTTGTGGCACAATGGGCTACTTCACTTGACTTACCCCCCAGGCCTTAGGCTGTCAGCCCTCCCTTGCCCTATTTCATGCTCCTGGTCCTCTCTCTAGCCCTGCCGTGTGATATATGACTAGAAGGCATGGTTGGGATCTGTGCTACCCATATGGCAATTTTATGGATTTTAACACCCACCCCTCTGAGCAGGGTATAGGGGTGACAGGGGCTTATTTGAGTACTAGAGATCTGTTTTGTTTGAGAGGAAAGGTTGGATTAAATTTTGCAAGTTTCCAGCAAGGATACATGTGTTTTCATCCAATTCACATGATCTCCCTGAAACTCTCAAAATGTAAAGTTGTAGTACTTGCAAACTTGTACTACTTAGAGAATATGCGATATGCTTTAGCAAACACATTCAATATCATTTAACCCTTAATTCAACTGACAACTTCCTACTGAGCAGACACAAATGACTTGCAGCTTGGTTCAGCAATATCTCAGGTGTCAGTTAAGAATATATGTCAGTGGGAGTGCTTTTAGAATAATTTGTTCTGAAATTGAGAGTTAAAAATATATACCAATATTAAATATTATTTAAAAAAAAAGAGAAATTATAAATAAAACAATGCAAAAAGTACAATATATACAGTATAGAAACATTTCATATCAACAGTTATGCATAGATTTTTACTGCATGTGCCTATAAGGCATTAGGGTTTAAAAACCACCATATGACTTTTTGTATTGTGTTTAATTATGTATAAATAGATGTAAAACATTATAGTATACAGAGTTAAGTTGGAACCCATTCAAGCAAAGTCTAACATGATTTATCTGTGTGATGGGTGTAAGGAAAGCAGAGGGCATTAGGTAATATACTGTTTCTCACAGTAAAATTATGTAGAGGAAAGAAAAGAAAATGAAATAATCACCTTTTATACCTGTAATATGATTTTAAAACTACAATTTCAGGAGATATCCGCTGTCTGGTTTACTAGAATGTAATATGACATTTCTAATGTGTCTTAACATTTTGATGTTATTTTGTAAAAATTAAAACAATAATTATAGGCAAAATTTAGGTGCTCAAACATCAAAAAGTATACCACAAAATTGAGGTCTGCTATCTCAGATACGGGGAAATGAAAGATTTTTCTGTAGCAGATAAGAAGGCAGACTGCTTGTGTCTTTGGAGATCATTCTGCGGCTGATATAAAAATAGCTGTAAATTATTTGTAATACCATCTGGGCTTATACAGAGATAGTAACTCAAATAAACACATCGTGCAGTGCCTTGAATAAATCACAGCAATTTTAAAATTAGTTTGGTATTTGAAGGGGAGCCAATCTAGTTCCCTTAACAATTGCATAGATTGCCTAGTCAGCATGGCATGAGTCAAAATCCTGGCAGTTAGCCTCCTGAATGTGTTGGATCCTATGAAGAGTTTTCTCAGGAAGGTAATAAATCCGGGCATCTCCATCATAAAGCTCTAACCAAGTTGTTAAAAACATGACTTACAGTTCAACAGAAGTCGCTGTTACCAGTGGATGAAATTTTGGCGGAGATCCATAAAATGTTTGAAGAACAAAGCATGACTTCCTGTGACATTGTAAAACTTAACACAATGTAAGATGTAATGGGAATATCCTGATGTGCACACATAAAAGAGGATTCTGCAATTATGTATTCAGGGCAACAATAATCGGCCTTCTCTCTGTTAGCATAGATGATTGCCATTGCTTGTGTTAAAATGTTATATCCCAAACATCCTTTGTATCTCTTGAAATCGAGAAGCCGTACAAAGTTTATGAACTGGCAGATATTTCTAAATGCTTAGATCCAAATATACATTTTGTGGAATAATTTAGAATGTGGAGACAAATATGAATTCAGATATGTAGAAGCCATGGTTATACAATAAATGTTCCTTTTCAATTTACTGTAAATAAAATGAACAACATTTTGAGCAAACAGTGCTATATAGCTTATTATACATTTAGCCCCACTCAAGAGTGTATGGTATTTTAAATCACTTTTGCCATTACAGAAAAAATCTCCATCAGTATATTAGATTAATTTCATATCTAAGGACAGCCTAGATTTTCTCTCCATATGGGAGCCAATGACACCATACAAACATTTCAGCCTACATGAGCTTTGTCATTGAAGTGCAGTTGGTATCCATTAAGGTACAATAAGCAGGGAATGAAGTACCAGTTAAATCTTAAGACGAGTTTAAATAAAACACTAAAGTTAGTAACTGATATATCACTAACTGCCCCATCACACCCCATACTTTTCCTATTGCCTTGCCACATTTTTGAAATGGGCCACTAGGCCCTAAAGCTTGCAATTAAGGCACTAGGCCCCAATGTAAGGACACATTTTAACTGTCCTCTGGAGGGCATGGCCACTTAAAGACACTAATTTAAGATAAGCTACTATTAGTACCACAGTTAGGAGTAGACGCAAGGTATACCTACAGGAGCAAGTCCTTTCTTGATAATTATATGAACAGGGTGTTGCATTGGCAGATCAAGGGAGGCAACTGGGCAATTGCCCCCCTCCCTTGAGATAGACAGAGGCATGCTCTGGGAGTAGGGATAGAGTCCTGACACCTAGACTTATCTCTTTATCTCCCTAACGTCAATGAGAAGGCATCAAACACAGTCTGGGGCTTCCTGGGATAAGTGAGCTGTGTGTATGTTAGTGACTGGGTATGCATGTGTGTGTCTGGACAGGTGTGTGTCTGCCTGGATATGTTAGTGTGTGTCTTTGGGTATGTTTGTATGTGAATATGTGTCAGTGGGTATGTTAGAATGTGCCTTTGGGTATGTTATGAGTGTGTGGGGGAGTATTTTGGTGGGTGAACCTGTTTTTAGGTATTTTAGTATGTGTATGACTGGTTGTGTCAGTTTGTGCAAGTGTCTGGGTGTGGGTTAGTCCGAGTTAAAGGCCTGAAGTTTGGTCATTCAGTATTTCTAGAGACATTAATATCGATCTTGTTAACTAGCAGGGAGGCAGCTTCCAGAAAGGAAGTTGCTCTCCACAAATACTTCAGATTTTTTCTTACTTATTTAGTCACGGTGTAAGTGTTGGGTATTTCAGATTTTGTATTTGATGAGTTGTAAATAAGTATGAAATGAATGCTTTATGTCTTTCTGTAACATGAACACGACTGCACATACACTTTATTACAACAAGCTTTGCACACTGCCACTACTGGAAATTTATTGCAACTTTATTTGAGATGATAAGCATTGTGTCAAATTAACATAGCACTTCTGAGCTATAAATGAGAACCAGAATTAATATGCTATAATAATTTATTAAATCATTTGCTATAACAGATCAGCCTTTACATACATTTCAGTGGTTTTCACTGCTGTTATAATTCCAGATGATTCAAAAGTGTCCCACAAATCTAACTCATCTTGTCAAAATCGTGCTTCTGTAGACTTTAGTTTGCCCTTGAATTTACCATCCTGCCAAAGACTTATGGAAAGCTAAGGAAATTAAGTAAATATTAATTAATACTTGAAGTCATCATGTAGATAATATTTTTGAAATCATCTTTAGCTTGCTAAATGGTGTCACTGGATACGTTAGGACCCGAAAGTCTATTTTTTAAAAATGTGTAAACCAGTGCAATTAAAAGTTTCCCTGGGCATGACTTCACATGATTAGCACTTTTTGTTAATATATGTTATTTTGCAATTAAAAATGACCAGCATATCTTTTGTTAGTGTCAATCGGGGCACCAGGGGTAAACTGCCAAAAACAAGCTCATTGCAGAATTTGAACAACCTAGAATGTTGACTGTCTGAATACAGATATTAAATTGTAGACACCATTTTCCACAATAGTCTGATGACCGTCAGGGAAAAGCATGAAATGTGAGTAGTAGCCTTCACTACCACCATATTGTCACAGCGAAACTTGACCTTCATGTTCCTCAATTCCCCCACAATTCAACTGCCACCACAGTGAGGAAAAATTCCAGAAACACTAGGTTTGTCATATTATCCCTACCCTTCCAACTGGGAGGCCAGCGTGCTGTGCTTCAACCCCTGATAATGTTGCATTAGTAAACAGCTCCAGCTATCCTCCATCCAAATATACTGTCCACTGAGGTCGCTAAGCAAACATCCCACACAGCCAGGTCATCCTTCAGATCCCTGGTTAATCTCACAAAATTACTCAGCGACCACACTCCTGATGTGGTGACTGCGAGCCATCTGCAAAAAAATGCCCCATAGGAATAATGCGGCATATAAAGTTTAATTTACCCTGGAGACACTGCATCTTATTGACCACCTGAAACAAGCCAACCCATGCCCTGAGACCATGCACCTATTCCTTATAAACCTGAAAAGTCATATCGTGGGAATGAATATCTATCCCTAAGAAACTCAACCTCGTAAACTGACCATCGGTGTTTTTGGATGCCAAGGAAACTCCAAACATTGCAAAAACATGCTCCAGTGTGGCCAGTAACATACGATAAACCGGCTACCCACCAGGACCTACACACAAGAAGTCATGAAGGTAGCGAATATGTGAGGAGACCCAATTTCTTCCTAACCAACCAGTAAGGTAAGCATTTATCTACAAAATAACACCCGTCCTAAAAACTACCCAAGAGGTGAAATTTATCTGGGTACTGTTTTGGTCTAGCTGCTTTTCTACTGCATTGCTGAAGGCTAATACAGCCTGGTTGGGTTGCCATGGCTACACCCATCACTCCTGTGACTCAGCCCATTGTCCAGCCCACAGCCAGCCCCTTTTGGCTATTTAAGCAGCTAGACTTCACTTCCTCCTTGCCCTTGTGTTGTTTCCGGCTGCCAGGGCCGGCTTTTGGGGTGTGCGACCTGTGCGACCGCACAGGGCGCCACAACCCAGGGGGCGCCGCGCGGGTCCGCTGCCACCAGTAGGGGGCACCCGGCACCCCTCCAGAGACGGACAGTAATGTCCGCCGCTGGAGGAGCAGGCTCGCAAGGGAGCGGTATCGGAGGTCTTTATACAGACCTCCGGCTCCCTTCAGTGATTTCAAGCCGGTTCAATCTCCCTTGAACTGGCTTGAAATCACTGAAGGGAGCCGGAGGTCTGTTAAAGACCTCCGATACCGCTCCCTTGTGATCCACGCGGCAACAGCTGCTGTGCGCCGGGCTTTGCTGTCAGATCCCGGCGCACAGCACTGAAGCCACGCCCACCGCCCCCTGACCCGGAAGAAGACAGAGAAGACAAGAACTGAAGAGGAGGAGGCAAAGAAACTGAAAGAAGAAAAGAGGAAAGGTAGGAAAACAGAGTGACAGTGAGAGTCGATTGGTATATATGTGTGGATTAGTATATATGTGTGGATTAGTATATATGTGTGGATTGGTATATAT
>VKOC01007360.1:0-17448 GCA_009364415.1 Spea multiplicata | reverse complement strand
GACAAAACGTTCAAGGCCCTGAAATTATTTAGTGGAAAGTTATTTATTCTGTTATAATATTTATTTCAAGGATTAGTCGCACTCAATTGTGGCTTCAGGCTTCCCATGTTGAATGACCAAGTATTATTTTAGCCCAATAACAAAAGTATAATTCCATAGCACATTACTTTTGGAAAATATGAATGCCCCCCCAGTTTGACTGTGGTATCTTGTGTGCCCCCCCTATATATTGTTTATAGAGTCGCCACTGTGCGCAATATAGCATAAATAGGTCACTTGGGGATATCAAAGATGTTCCAGAGAGAGCGACTGCCGCCCTAGGACTGGGCCTAGTCGGCCTAGGCCGGGATATGTCACTGCTTGGGACCCCCAGGACACGTCGAGAACGTCAGGGAGACTGCAGATAGAGGTTGTACACAAAGCAAATGATATTAATGTTCATGAGCAGGCACACTTTTAAAGGACCTTAGTAATGGCTAATAGAAAACTACTTATTATTTCAATGGACAGAGATCAGTATAAACAGGGTCAGGAAAAAAGGGAAATGTGAGGTTAAAGTGCGAAAAGAGGTCCGCGTGGGAGCTTTGCACAGGTTTGCTCACAACATTTCTATTCTGGTGAGTGGTTGGGTAGTCCCCTTCACCCTGTCACATTGTTACTTATTTCATTTTTGATTTGCAAGTTACTTTAAGCCACATCTATAGTATTCTATAATATCATAGACTCCATGGAATGAGTGGCTAGAGATCTTCCTATCTGTATACTTCTAGCTGGGTGAGTTCTTTTAGGACTTCGGATGTTGCTGGGGGGACTGGCTTGGCTTAGCTCAGGCATCGAAGAGTGCCAGATTTGATGAAGTGAACATGTGCGAGGGCCATTTTGCCTGACATTTTTTGAACCATTAAAATGAAATGCAAATTTAATTGGGCAACTTAGTTGTGGGGCCTTATCAGTGCGGAATGCGGGCCGCAATTGGCCCACGGGCCGGACTTCGGACATGCCTGGCTTAGCTGATGCTGGATTCCCTACCATTTTAATTCTGATGGCAATCCGTCGCTGTCGGCTCATACAGTATCTGTTATGCATCCGGTGTGTTCTGCCGGTCAGGGGTGAAGCTTGTGTAAATATGTCTATGTATAAATCCGTGTCTCATGTAGGATTATTTAGTAGTTACTGCATTATTTACTGAATGAAAGTTGATCTTTCAATGCCTTAAACATATCTGAGAATAATACATACAGTGGTGCTGTGTCCTGCTGCAGAGTCCCAAAACTACAGGTTTTGCAGGTTGTATATTACATTGAAACATCATATATGTTAGATTTGATAGATTTGGTCCATATCTTGAAATCCAGTTGGGATATCTATATGAGGACCATCCATAGAACACTCCAATGGCGTCCCACCAAAGTGCCCATTTAAATACTTTGAAAGTACTTTAATATACATTCTGCGGCTGGAAAAAAATATAAAAAAAATAAAAATGCACCACCGCATGACACCACCCTCTGCTGTCTGCATTTTGCACAGGTTTTGGCTGTTTACGTTTTAATTCTCTTTTGATCTAATCAGGAATTATTAGATAGGATATTAATCAATTCCATCACAATGTGGCCAATGCCGTTTACTTTCCCCCTAGAGTCTAGATAAATGTTAACAAAGAACTACCGGTATTTAACTCAGCAAAAGGAAAATACCTTTTTTGTACAGGTTAGACATAGTTTAAACTAGGATACATATTTCGTGAATGTGTTTAGGGCTATATTACCTCATTTTCTACATTAATAGAAATATTACAATTTTTTATCCTGACTACTCTCATTTTGGGAGCATTCACCATTCTTGTGATTAGGATGCCCCCTGCTGGTGGATGTATGGTACAGGTGGATCATTCCCACCTGGTGTATTTCTTAATGCAAACTAGAAACTTTATTATTACTATTTCTTTTTTATTGTTTTATACAGTAACCTCATATTCAGTCATTAAGGCAAGTGGATCTTATACCAAATTCTGAGAAGGTTTGCTTTTCAGGCTGCAATATTTTATTTTATTTTTATTAGTGAAGATTTTTTGGTCAAAATTTTTTTAGAAATTCTGACCGTATAGGTGGCAGCCTATAATCAGGTTTAGATATTTTCAATGTCCCTCTCCCTTATCTGCAGACCGCTTCAGTGCCCCTGTAACCTTTCACACGGCTCCGCTTCTTCTCTTGTATCTTCTTTCTTCCGTCTTCTGGCTTCCGCTTGTCCCCATGCGTTCAGTTTTACAAAAGGGTGGGACTTCTGGACACACCCCTCCCCCGATTGGAGGAAGAGGCTGTCCACGTGGCTTCGCTCTTTTGCAGAAGTGCCCAATATTACAGACAAAGAAAGAGACATGATTCTGCACCTATGAGTGAATGCATTAGAGAGTGTTAGTGAGAGTGTGAGAGAGCATGAGTGAGTGGGAAAATACTGTTTCAGCTATCTAGTATTTTTTTCTTATTGTATTTTCTCTAAATTAACATCAAACTTTAGCGGTGTGGCCTATATTCAGGACAATACGGTATCATGGAAGCTGCTGTCAACAGCAAAAATGTGTGTAGTGTCGGCCACCACAACCCCAGTCTGTAACTACAATCCCCAAGAAATGCAGCCAGCAATATGGGTGCTGAGTATTATTGTAGATGCAGTCAACAAAAGTTAGTGTTTGGTTTGAGGACCTAGCGTTGCGAATCTACAGTGACCATCTATTATTCTGTAATGTAATGTAATTATTCTAGTAATGTTGCTCAACATCATGGGAGCTGCAGTTAGGAAAAGTTAATATTGTGCATGTACATTCTGAGGTGTTAAAAAAGAAGGTTTTTAGTGGAGAGTAAAAAGGGGACAAAGGCTTGGAACCAAAATAAAACACTTGGTAATTTTGCAGCAGTTGTAGCTAACATTTAGCACTCCATGTGCTCACCAATCCATAATAATATAAAAAGCTAACCTTTGGCACGCCAGTTGATGAGTACTTACTTTCCAATGATGTTTCACAGAGTCAAGGGAAATACAGTGTCAACAGCTGGAGTATTTACTAACCCAAGCTGTAATACATGTTTGAGATATACTACCTTGTGTCTGCAGCATGCAAAAGGTGTCTCAGCTCAGGCGGGGACTCTGTGTCTGTGATGGAGCAGCTAGAGAGAGAGAGCAGACCAAACCACTCTGACAGCGGAGGGAAAAGAATAAAATAAAACCTCTTACTACTAGGTGTTTTTTTCTACTTTCTATGTCTAGTTGACCTATTCAAGACTGCCTACTGTTTCTCCCTTTTCAGCTGCTGCTGTTCCTCCAGTGGGCACTTGCACCCTCTGGATGCCATGGCTGGGAGTGTGATTAAGTGTGATTATGAGTAGTCAGTGTGCATCAGTTGGGTAGGATTACCAAACGTCCTCTTTTCCCCAAAAATGTCCTCTTTTGAGCACTAGAATTTCTGTACAGGCAGGTTTTTAAAGATATGTCTAAATGTCTGTTTTTAAGGACAAGTTGCGTTCCTGGAGAGGAGTGCGAGTCCTCCAGGGTCATATTAAGTTCCAGCTCTGAGTGCGATGTCACTTCTGGAGACGTCTGGAGGCGTCAGCATTTAGCAGCCAGAGCTGTCAACACAATGGAGGGAAGAGGAGGGACCCATTGTTGACCACACGTGTTTTTTTCTTTAAGATGTGCATCAGCTACAGTGTCTTTTCTAGTCACCGGTATATGGTAACCCTGCAGTTGGGCAGTGTGTATGTACATGGGGGGGGGGTGTATCAGTGACATAAAAAACTTCCATTTCAATTTCTTGATCCAGTTAGGGGGTTCAACTTTTGATATTTACCGGGCCATAAACTAGATGTTGAGAATGATATAGAACCACTGCAAAAGTTATTTTTCTCTTGCAAGGTAAAGCTTGTGTCTTGTACGACTGCGATGTGTAGTGGCGAGCATTCTCACCACTAGAGGTCACTATATGTCACTCTTGATGCCCTAAAAGATGCCACTTTTCCCAAATATAACATTTTTTTAAATCACTTAACTACATTTAGTACTTTAAATGAATTAGTGCCATATTCTCACTAAGGCCATGTAGACTTAGGCCTAGGGTGGCAGTTCCTGTGTCTACCTTCACAAGGCTTAAACACCCTAGTGGGTGACCGACTTCCCTAGTAAGACGCCGCTCTTGATAGGCCAGTTGGGGAGATTAGAGATCTACATCAATACCAGAGATGCCTGTACAGAAGAAGCCCAAAGGAGGGGAAGGAATGGTAGAAACACCTCGGAACATTAGGAAGTTTATCTACATTGCGGGAAGTACATACACACAAATCACAGGTTGCACACAAATCCCATTTAGATGACAGTGTATAACATATTATAAAGGGAAAGCGACCAATCAGAGTCCAGCGTATGCATATTCTTCAAATTCAGCCCCTCAACTATCCTGAAGACCCGATTAACTTTTTTAGGAACAAATTCCAACCTAATTTATAGAGAGCTGTTTCAGGTTTTTTTTTGTTTACATATTTTGTATTTTTAGATGTAAAACCCTCTGCTACTTGACCTTAGTTGACTTCTCAGCAATCAGCACTTTAATGAAATTAGTGACAGCGTTGGTTACAAAATCAATACGGATTATAATAGGGCAAATATTAAAACTTATTACCGCATTTGCTCTATTATAAAATAACCCTGACGACCCCCCAAAATCTGAATATAAGACTACCCTATAGGAAAAAGTTTTAGTGGTAAATCTGAATTCACATGTGAACTATTTTTTCATATTTAATAAAAATCGATTAAGGAAAAATGCATTTCATGTTTTTATTTCCTTTTATTTGCCAAGCCTGCACCCCAGTCATGCACATCTGCCCCCGGGCTTGCTACTCTGCCCCCCCAGATATGCCTTATACCCCCCTATATAACAATGCATCCCCAGACTTGTCCCCTGTGCTTCAGACTCCCTGGTGTCTAGTTGGGGGCAGCCTGTGAACGTCTGCGTGATGCGCGTAGACAACCTCTGCACCAGGAGGTCACGTCATGCCGGTGCTCGGTCATAGCGGATGTGCCGGCAGCAGCGGAGGTTGTCTATGCGCATAGCGCAGATGTTCACCAGCTGCCTGAGAGGAGGATCCGAGTCCCCTGCAGCGCTGCTGGGGATCTGGATCTTAGTCTTATTGTCAGACCGCGATTTGAGGTCCGACTATAAGACAATCTAGAATATGACGAGGGGTATTTTTCAGAGCATTTGCTCTGAAAAAAACTCCTCTTATATTTGAGCAAATCTTGTAATAACAGTTGAAAAACATCATGGTGAATCTAGAGAGAGCTCATCATTATTATATGTGATGTTATATATGATATCATAGTGTTTACTAGTTATGTTACATGATTCAATTAACAGCCGTAGAATAAAACCCTTTGGATGTTGAACCAGCTCTTGATTTTTTACATTTTCACATAATTCCCTGTGTTTTCTTACACTAAATCTATAAGGCGGAATCTGGTATCCTTCTTTCTCTTCATTTCTCTTTGAAGGACAAGTTAAACCAACGTTGAAATTGTACCATTTCCCTTATTTATTAATCACAATATTGTCTTACTGTCCTAATTATCATTTAAAATATTTATCACTCTGCGTTCATGGTATAATCTGAGCTTCCCTGCTGGCGTGTGGTGTTAGCGCACATTGTTATTATATTAGGTTACATGGAGAACAAAGATCCTCAGAAACTGAATTAGGTTAACGACTGACCAGGATTATGTCCAGTGGCTGAAATCATGGAATATAAGTAACACAGATTTACACACACACTGGTACCATTTTTCTGGTTGAAACATATATATATATATATTCTATGTTTTCTGTACTTTGTCAATAAAAATGAAAATGCTGTTTGCTGATAAAAATAAATACTCTATATTTTATTTATGTACACTAGCTCCACCACGTTCTGCAGAGCATAAAACATAACACGTAGTACATCACTTAATAGCTAGGATTTACAGAAACATATTATGGAAGAGGTGAAAATAAAAACGTTTGAGGTGGACCACAAGCAGCAGTGTATTTTGTACTAGGCGTAGAGTGGCAGCTTTTCTGCCACAATAACGGGGTAGATCTATTAGGCAATTAGCATATCTGGGAACTTCCCAGGGTAAGCAATCCAGAATTCTCCCTTCTCTGCATGGAGGGGCTTCATAAAGGTGTGGGGCTAGCTACAGACAGCCTTTAGCGGGAGAGACGTAGGCATGGAGTGGTGGTAACCAAACCTGTTCCCCTGACCAAACAAAAAATAAACCCAGAGTTCCCAGAAATGGCAATGAGGTTCCCTAGTGCACTGCTGTTCAACAGACGCCAGGTGCTACACATCTTTAATAGGTAGAGTGCGATGAGATGATATTATATCCAGGCATGGGGACATTGGCTACAGAGGTGAGCCTTGGGAGTGTCTTTGGGTCAGGACTTGGGCAGCACTCAAGCTACATTTCTGCAAACAACTATATCCCAGTGTATTTTTTTAAAAAATAAATCATTTTTCCGTAAACACATAGAAGGACTAAAGAAAAGAAGCAATTCCAACCCGTTTGTAGGATTTATATAACTATTCTCTCCTAGTGCTAAATTAGTTTCTGCTGATGATTGAAAAAGCTGCCTGGACCAATGCTGAGATAAGAACAAGGGATAGAATTTTTGGACAGGAAATATATTTGATATGGTTAGTCTGGCTCCAATATCTCATTTTCCATGTCATGAAAGTTGAAACTAAATATCTCCAGAAAACACTGATTGACAATAACAAAAAGCACAAACTAAAGGCAAAATTGTGGTAGAAAGGTAAAATCTAACATTTCAGTTATAGACGTATACAGGTATCCAATGCAAACATCAAAATCTGGTAGCATAATGATGCATCAAATTGTGGAGAAAGATGCTCACAGTCCTCACACGGCCTTTCCAATAATTAAAATGCTCATAAAGAACACCATGCTGAAAAAGACCCACATGAAGAACCTATCCATCACTTTTGCAACCTTTTTCCACTCGATTCCTTTAGCACTTATTGCTTTCTGCTCCCTGTACCAATTGGTGATGTATTCAATGTTACTGACCAGGACTTTATAGTGTATGCAGTGGAGACAGTGTGGACGCTCTGGAATTTCACACTGTAGACCCAAATTTCCAGCCACTTGCTTATTGAGCTTCTTATGAATGTCAAAGTCACAGACAAAATTTTCCGTTTCTGAGAGAGGACAGTTGAAGGTCTCGTAGAAGCCTTGCTCTTTGTCATAGTCATCATAGGAATGGACGCTGTCATTTGATTTGGTGTCGGAATCATCCTGAGAGCTGGTACAGTTCTCACCCACGTCATAAACAAAAAATATCTTTGACATGTAGTTCAGAATCACAACCCTAGCCCATCGAGGAATAGGCTTGGCTTCCGCTCCACAGAGGTGAATGTTCATGATAATTATTGTTAATGCGGTGGAGGCTGTTATCATTGTCATGGTCGCTATGTAATATTTACCTAAAAAAAAGAATAGAACAATGGGTATTCAGATAACCATTAATCTACTAGACCAATATGGTTTGTTTAAACCGAATTGGAAAACATATCTATGCCTTCTCAATAGATACTTCTCTTACCTATCAGTGGCACGCTCTCAGAGGGAGGCATGCTTTCTGCAACCATTAACTGGAATACAGTTAAGGCCAGGAGAACCGTTACACCCAGAGACACCTTTTCACCTGAATCTGCTGGGAGATAGAATCCTAGAGGAGCCAGAAAGGATATCATCAAACATGGAATTAGCAGGTTGAATATGTAGAAGGAAGATCTCCTCTTCAAAATCAATGTGAAAGTGACATCTGGATAAGGCTCGGAGCAGCAGCCGTAAGTGATGACGTTCTTTACTGCTGGCATGCCTTGCATTTCCCATTCTACATTTTCCACAAAATCAGACAGGTCCCCCGTGTCCAAAGCATTTATAATGTCCACTTGGTTGCCATTGTAGGTCCAGGAACCAAATGTCAGGTTGCATTGCTGATCATCGAAGGGGAAATAGGACACATCTACGACACAAGAACTCTTTGTGATCGCTGGTGAGTCCCATGTGATTTTACCATCATAACGTAGGACAACATTTGTATTTACTGGCTCAGAGAATTCATCATCTGCCCTAAAAACGGAGAAGGAAAACAAAAGACGACAGTAAAGCTTATTTACCAACTATGTTTCAATTCACCATAAAGCATATGAAAGCAATCAAAATGATAGAAAATTGTGATTATTACAGCAATTGCTCATCCACTGTGGGTGGAATAAACTTACCACAATCGGGACATCAAAAAGTATCTTTATGTGTCAAAAACACATGTACTTGTCTAAAACACATACCTTGTGAATTTCCTACCTAATAAGTTTCTCATTCATGAGTTGCATGAGTTTATGTAAAATGCTATGCTTTTATAGTTGTTTATTTTCAGGCAATTCTAATTTATTTATAAACTGTATAACCAAAAGTATATGGAAATCTGACCATCATACCTATATGAGCTTGTTGGACATATAACAGACCCAATTTTTATGGGAAGGCTTTCCACAAGATTTAGAATTTTTTTGCCGTCCACCCAAAAAAGTGTGAGGCACTAATATTGGATGAGAAGGCCTGGTCCACAATTGCCGTGCCAATGTATCCCAATGCATCGATAGGGTTGAGGTCAGGGCTCTGTGCAGCCGGTCAAGATCTTCCACATATATTTGTCAACTGTAAAGAATTGAGGATGGCCAATTGACTAATAAATTGGCCAGTATTTAGACGTATATGTGCAGAAGCAATGGAGGTATATAGAAAAGTTTGCTTGTACCCTCCACAGAATAGTTATCTCTTAACAAATAAAGGTTAATTATAATAATAATGTTCTTTCTTGTTACCAATGACAACCCTTTGGTTTGGAGATTTTCTCAATCCTAGATTACTTTAGCACAATATTCTGATACTTGCTTATAGCGCCTACATTCAACTCCAAAGATAGGAACCTGAAATGTAAATCAGTCAAGTAGTTTTGACAATAAAGTATGACATAAATTGTAAAAAGTTGTTTAGTCACTGTTCTTTAAGTATGTGTAGGCAGTGGCGACTCTAGGAACAATATATACGGCGCACTAACTGGAGGGGGGCTCTAATAAGTTCCACCACTAAATCACGCCACTGAAAAAACTAAATAAATATATATAAATAAGATGCCAAAATAGCAGTATGCAATGATACCTTTTTATTTGATTAACATAATAATTAGAAGACAAGCTTTCAAATGTGTTCCCTTCTTCCTCAGGTATTGCTTCAGACCTAACAGAGAGGAAAACTCTCAAAAGCTTTTCTTTATAGTTTACAAATACGTGCATAGACAGAGCGACACGCTCTCACACTGCCTTTTTGTTGTGAGCAGAGCTTTAGCTCCTTTTCCGCCTGACGCAAGAATGAAATATTGTGTCCCCCCCAGCTATGTTTTACGGCCCTTACACACACCTGCCCATAAACACACATATACACATACGCTGTCTTACACACACCTGCCCATAACACAACACATATACACATGACGCTGTCCTTACACACACCTGCCCATGAACACACATATACACATACGCTGTCCTTACACAACTTACACATACGCTGTCTTACATCACACATATACACATACGCTGTCGCTTACACACACACTGCCCATAAACACACATATACACATACGCTGTCCTTAACACACATACACACATACGGCTGTCCTTACACACACATATACAAATACGCTGCTGCCCATAAAATATACACATACGCTGTCCTAAACACACACACACATATATAACACATACGCTGTCCTTACACACACATATACAACATACGCTGTCCTTACAACCACCTGCCCATGAACACACATATACACACACGCATATACACATACGCTGTCCTTACACACACATATACACATACGCTGTCCTTACACACACCTGCCCATAAACACACATATACACATACGCTGCCCTGGAAAAAAGGGATTCTGCGGGGGTAAAACTGCAGTGTGACTATATTATGACATTATAAAGGAGATAATTCTTCATTATTGCAAAAAACTATTGTTTTTTTAACCCAGCCTTTAAACTTTTTTTTTGTTCTACCTTTCGCGATATCACCTACTTGTTATACAGCACAATGTCGGGTCTCCACACCATGTTACTAGGAATACGGATTGAGTCCAAACCATCATATTCATCTCTGTCCCACTTGAGGTATGCATCATACCAGCTCAGTCGTATCCACAAGTATGCAGTCAGAATTTGGTTTCTTTCATCCTAGAGAAAATGTACATGTATGACATATTAATGACCTGTGCAGGTTTGCGTTGAGATGCATTAAAACTGAAAATACGCCCATTCCTTTTGTTACAGAAAAGTTAGGTATGCAACCCTGTGGCTGATTAGATAAGGGCTACAAACATGCATAAATGGTAAAGAATAATGTAAGAAGTACAGAAGTACGGGACAGTGTTACGTTTGATGTGGCACATTGTCCTACATTACAACTAAATTAAAGGTCTCTGGTTTTCAGGTGTCCAAATGCGAACAAGGGATAGTTCTTGAAATGGATGAGGTGGGAAATTTAACCACCTCCCCACCTTACCGAACAGCCACCTTGCAATGCTAATGTGGGAGCTGCAGTCTGATGATTTTTCATGTCCCATGGCCAATGCTCCCCACTCCCCACTGACAGCTGGACAGTCCTGAAAATGGGACTGTTGGGGGGGGGGGGGTATGCACATATAGGGCTGCAAGGGGTGCCTGGTGCATACTTTGTCTTTAGACAATACTTTCATTGTGAATGACATGGGCTTGTTCTATGTGCTGTTTATTCAGTCCATGTTGGACAGGAAAGCAGGTGCTTGATAGTCTGTGCAGACCAATTTCTTTTTGGCCAAAATAAGTTTTCCTCCTGTTCTTTCCTGTAATGTGACTCCTGTAATGTGTTCCTTTCTGCTCCCATTTAATAAGGCCATTGGTTTTTCCTACTTACCACATCTTTGATTTGAGAGAGAGTAATCTGAAGGGTAACGTTGAGTGCTTTATCAGTATCTTCCACGGGTCTCAAAGCATTAGAATAGTCCTCAAACAAGTCCCTGAATAACTTTTGGGCATATTTCCCTTTTGCTGATTCAACACCTTCAAATACAGAAAAAGGATTAAAAAGAGTTACCATTGCTAAAAATACTTAAAAATATCCCTTAACAGAGTGTAAACAAAAGGTGCAGATTCCACTTTATTATGCTTGTTTTATGTTGTTTATAACATTGCCACCTAAGTTAAAGAATCGATTTTAAGGATCCGCCAACAGTTCAGAACCGGACGGGTTACTTAAGAGAATTATACTTATGAACCTGGCATATTAGTGAACAGCTCTCTGTATGATTTATTAAGGCAGTCATAAGTAAATGCATCACTTAGTCTGATCATATTTAACTTAAAAAAGAGATCTTCAACCTTGTGATACAAAGCAAGGACCCATTGTAAAATTCAGGGTAAAACATGGATATTTCTAAAGACTGTCTCATGCTGATATGCCTGCATAGGTAATCGAGAATCCTTTGTAATTGAAACTTTTTTCAACTAATAATTCCAAAAGCTTAATCTTTTTGTATGTTGCATTTATCAAAACTAAATGGTGTTTGTACGTTTTTGTTGATAAAGACTTATATATACACTCTTTATTTCTGAGCTTGAAACACTACGGTTAAGTACACATGTTCTGTCCTGTATACTGCTGAGTATTAATATTTCTAAAAGCTATTGCTAAAGCCTTGTCATTCAAGCATATCTCACATAGTAGGTCAATCCTTCATTCACACAAGTCAATAACTTTGTAAATACATTAATGCATTCTATTCTGTCAGCTATTCCGTAGAATTAGATATTGACATTTAGTGAATCGTAGATCAATCCTACTGACAAGTTATCTGACTCTAGATCTCACCTTTCAACTCCAGATGGGTTATAATAAGCCAAAGGGCACTGTAAATAAATGCTGAAAATGACTTCATTTTTATGCCAAGATCTGCAAAAAAAAGTGAAGTTATGCACAAACTTGAGTATATAAGCTCATGTTTATCCTGGGACTTGATGAGATCTAAAGGTTGATAAATCCAAAGCATTGACGAGGCTGTCAAACCGATTAACGCTAACGATGCATTAGTCCTTCCAGGTATTGAGATGGAACGGTAATAACAGAGAGGCGCATCCAATGTTCTGTAACCTGAGAGGATCCGATACGGTAAAGAGCAACCGGCCTACAAAAGGGATCTGACAAAGTCACGGTTCAGTGAGATCTCTGCATGCAACCATGTTCTAATGTTTCAAACTGCTGTGTGACACCTTGTATCATAGAAAGGATGACATGTTTTGCTTTGAATTCTTAATTAAACAAAAAAAAATACATTTACTGACTGGTACCTTAAAATAAAGATGCTCATAAAATATTAAAATAATACCGCATTACCTGCACGGGCCCGGTTTAAAGGCCAGTGGGCCATAAATTAGAGCCGTAAGTCCAACTGCTGGATACATGCGGCCGAATGCTATGCTCTTTGGGGAATCGGTGGGGACGTGGGCATGGCTACCTGCTTGGAGAAGGAAGAGAGTAACCTAGAGACTTATGGAAGCAGCACTTCACCCGGAGACTCCCGGCCAAACCCAGTGAGTTCCCAGGTATGCCCTAGGGTAGCGCCCTCAGCTGACCTCTCCTCTTAGGTGTCTGCACTGCCTTAAAAGGTGCACCGGCTTTAAGACATGGAGCTCCTGGATATGACGTCAAATCTTTTAATGTAGACTACAGGGACAGTGCTGAATCAGCTGAGTGTAAATGGGCCAGTCAAGGAGATAAAAGATCCAGAACTAGCATGTTTAGCAGCGGGATACTGGGGGGCTTGATTGTCCAATCCCCACCTGGACTTGCCGTCCTAGGCCTAGTCAGCCTAGGGCAGAATACTTAAGTGGCCACCATCTATTTGTGATGGTGGTGGAGAGCACCCCATACTCACCCGATCTACTTCTCCAGCGGTAGATTGGGTGCTGCAGTGCATAGGCCCAGCCGCATGCTACATGAGCATAAGCAACTAACGTGCGGCTGTGTATATATACAGCTGATGGCTGTCATTTAGCGGATGCCGGCCTTGAAGTGCCAGGGCGGCCTCATCATCCCCAGTCCTGGCCTGGTTACCACGCGTCTGCAGTGACTTTGGCCTTTTTAGACGGTAAACCCCACAAATCTGCATAATTTCTTTGAGACTTAAATAAGAATTAATGCTTCAAGCAGTTTCTCAGAATACCAGACTCTCAGACAGCACAATGGAATTTGCATCAACAAAAGGACACAAAACATCTCATTTTAGTGAAACGGGTGTTTAGAAGGGAAATCTCCCCCATACTTAATCCAAACAGCTGTTGCCTCAAATATTCTTTTTCCAAAAGATTCTGTTCAATATTGGATTAAATTGACTGTTTAAGCATACCAATGAGCCGTTCCTAGCATTCCCATGCCTCTAGGGGGCCTCTTAACCATTCCACAGCCAACATAAGTGAAATGTACTTTTCAGTCAATATACCACTGGCTGCATGCGGATTGACGGACCGGTATATATCTTCCTTTTTTTGCAAGGATAAAAATAAGTTGAACTCCCTTTGACTTCATTAGGCGCTCGACTCGTATACATGTGAGTTGAGTATCATGCCCTACTATGGATGTACAGTAAGTATATGTAAGGTCGATTAATTAAGTCGGGGACTAATCTGCATGCAATAAAACATTACATTGACTCAAATGACCATAAAAACAAATTGAATAGACGTTTTAGAACCTAACAATGCTATAAGGGATGGCCATAGAGTCATCTTAAACCAAGTAACATCTCTTCTTGCTCTTTGAGTGCTTCAAGTTGGCTTTGAGAAGTTTGTTTCCCAGCTCAAGAGCAGAGAGTGTGACTGTAGAGAAGGATCTTATCAGGTGGATGTAATGCCCGAGATGTAAGTAAGATTAGCTTAAATTTCGAAGTAGTTTGCAAGACAGCCTAGTGTCTCCGGCAGGTGCTTCCTGTGAACCAAGAAAAACATATTGGTGCGGTTTATTTACCACTGAGCACTGCACTCAACACTTCAAACGCTGATAGGAGATCTCTTACGATACTTTTCTAGGGCAAAGATTTTCGCAATTTAATAGGAGATGAGTTTGGCTGGCAGAATGCAACGGGGATAGATTTAAATACTGTTTTAAAAATGTCACACACCTTCAGGGGATCTTCACCATCATCATGCTGCATTCAAACGTTTGCAACTAACAGTTTTATTTTGACCAATCCTTTATAACAATGCTAACAAATAATGTCATCTATACTTTCTTCCCTTTTTTAAAAAAAAAAATATATACAGTAGAAACAAGAGGAGTCTATATTTTGTCAAAAGACATTTTGGAGTAAGAATTTAAGCATGTTTGGCACATATACTGGAACATTGAAACCTTTGTGCTAAATGTTCTTAGGTTGCTGGTATTAAAAATCAATTCAAAATGTAGCATCTAGTAAATTATCTAACATATAGAAAGGGGTGTTTCATTTTGTTCTGTTCATGTTCACGTATGCACATGGATCTCTAGCTGTGAGGTTGCTATCATGTGTTTCTGTCTTCTTTTTATTATCTTAATGTACATTGTGAAAAATATTTTAGTGAAATTTGCAATCGCAACACATGAATTTGTATTTTTCTCACCTTTTCTCCACATTTTGAGTTTCACACAATACTCATCACATCTGTTCATCTAGATCTTTGTTCATAACTATGTTTTTTTTGTGACCCCTATTATTGCAACATCAAGGACTGATGCATTTGGTCTGCTGACAGCGTATCATATTCAATGTTTTACATGATTATTGCAAATGACAAGATGCACCTAGACACAAAGAATAAAACAAACACATACACAGCACTAGTTATAAATTTACCATCACCATAATGTGAATAAATAAATACAAACCAATTATTCCATAAGGGAGACAAAATAGCCAAATAGGCTCCACAAATGTATATAACTGGAATAAGGGGTATGTAACACAAGAAAAGAGAATATACTTTAAAACAAAAGAAACAACACAGCCCGCTTAATAATAACCAAAATATACCTCCACAAAGAATAAATAAATATATCTTTAATAGAAACCTAATACATTTAAAACAAAATTACTACATAAAAAGACCAATATAAATATGCAACAAAATTAATAGAGCATATAACAATACAAATTACATCTAGGGTATTACTCTTTCTGTAACATCTAGGGTATTTATCATATGGCATATAAATATGTAAGTATCACCTATGTAATAAAAAAAACATTAAAAAGATATGAATATACCGTACTATTAGTGGTAGGAAATGTCCCTATAAACATACCATTAAACAGTAAACACCCCAATAAGTCATAATGCAGAAACTCACCCTAAAAGTAATAACAATGGACCTGGCCAGGTACACTTTACAGGCCGCAAAATGTTATGTTTTTATTTATTTAGTTTTATAGGTTTCCATTATTTATTTTAATGTTATTTTGAAACATGTATTTTGGTATTAATCCTATCCATTTGTCACATTATTCATGATTTAAAATATCCAGTCAACTTTAGACTGTAAGCCCCAGAAAGCAGGGTCCAAAACATCTGGTTTCTACAGAATTTTGTGAGACTTAAACAATAAATAATGCTTTAAGCAGTTTCACAGAATTCTAAAGCTCCAGGGAGAAGCTGTTCCGTTCCACTGTCCTGAATGTGCAAAGCATTTGAAGGCGAAATCTCATTATCTTTTATATCACCCGGAACTTCACTCCCCACAGAATTAATAGAGCGATAAGACACCTAAGAACAGCTCAAACAATGTATTTTTTATTTTTACATCTCAGTCATTAAACCTAAGTATATATATATATATATATATATATATATATTAATGTACAATTGTGTAAAAGAAGAAAAGTACACCCAACTTTGAATTATATGGTTTCACTTTTTTAAGTTTTGGTTTAGTTTTTTTATAATAACAATCATCTGTTCCTTAGCAATTCTAAAAATGAGGTAAATACAACCTCAGATGGACAACAACACATGTCATGAGTTATTCAATAAAAATTAAGTCAAAATGGAGAAGCCATGTGTGAAAAACTAAATGCACCCTTACTACTCCCTTAGGAATTAGGAAGCTAAGGAGTAGACATGTGCTGCTAAGCAAATGCCCTTGATTTTAAAGAGGGTGTATTTTCTTTTTCACACAGTTGCATATGTGAATAGTTGGAGACCAATTTTCAGCATTAAAAGAAGACATTATTCACTATGACTCTTCGTTGTCAGTTATAAAAGTTACAGAAGTATATTGACTGACATAAATTGTTGTGTTTCCTTAAGTGTTGTTGAGTTAAGACATTGAAAGTCTCCAGTGGAGTTCCGTGAAGCTGCGGTTGAGTTAGTTTTGGCAATCAAATTGGTGGTGCAACTCTGTTGAGTTTATTAGTCATATTATAAGACCCAGGAATAATAGATTTAATTTTAGAGCTGGACATTTTAGGCATGCTATGTGAGCTGGTTTAACATATCTGCTGTCAATACTCACCTCCCAGTTTTCATGTCCTACAAAAAATATATATATATTTTCATATTTTTTTATTTATACCTAGAGGTGGCTTAGAACACTATATTGCAGTTGCATCTACAATCCCACTTACTGACTAACACTGGCATGAAAAAGTACTCTTAGAAACAAACTTTGACGAAAGATTGAATATGAATGTGTTTTACAGTACATCTGAAGCTTATACTTATACTTAATAAAACAAATGATCTAGATAGACTTCTGTAGCTAGAATGCATAGTATATTAAAATACAAGTATTTCCACACAATGCATCTATTACTACAATTTACAATCATTGGTAGGTTTATTTATTCTGCATTAATCTAAGATGCAGAGAATACAATATCTTTTGGATATTCCTTGTTTTAGTTGTATCTAGATCTTTAGAAGGCAAATTCTTAGGATGATTTTATTTTAATGTACGATATACTAAAATGTAAATTGAATGGTTTGTCATATGAATGCATGATTTCCTTTGCATGCCTTCAAAGGAAGGAGCCAGTAGAGGATGTGGCTTTAAAAGTTTAACCAACGTTGGGAATTGGAGAAGCAAGTGCACACATAAAACAACTAAAAACAACACACTATAAAAACAATTAAACAAGTAAACCGTTTTAGAAGTGTTTTACGCACAGACAGAAAGAGTTAAATGTATAAGAAGGACAAAATGTACCGGTATGTTCGGATCATTTAATGGGAGCTATTATGGCCGATCACAAAAGTATATAGA
>VKOC01007358.1:0-21487 GCA_009364415.1 Spea multiplicata | reverse complement strand
AGCGCTGGGGGTTATATTACTGTATACAGCACTTTTTTCCTGACATAAAGTAATTAGTTGGGTTAATTCCTGTTATAAATGTTACAGCCGCACGGGAAATGTTTCTACTTTAAGAAGTTTTAGTTACTAACAGAAAAAAAATCCTCTCTCTCTCTCATCGGGATGCGGAATTTTATATAAAGACACCGGCTGCTCTGTCTCTACATTCCGCGCCTCCATATTGTGACTAACGCAGTAAACAGAGGGTGAGATCTGTCAGGACGGATCCCCCCGAGGTGATATAATATCGGTCCTGAACACACAAACAGCTGTGCTGGTAAAAGGCCGTGCGGTGAGCTAAATAAGAAGCACTCAGACGAGGAGGAACGAGCACATGGCAGGCGACCAATTACCAACCCGTGCCAGATTACAGCTCAGAATTCCGACGGTGCGTTCCCCAGACGCTACGAGCACACGGAGGAAAGGGGAAAGACATCACAAAAAAACGAGTTTTAAAGGGTTAGAAACATCGAAGCATCGTTCGGCAGACCAAACTCATTCCTCCACACGTCTTCATTCATGCTCCGGCGCTCAATCCACTACCTTAGTATCGAAAGATACCTAGATTTCCAAAGCTGAGGCCTAAAAAAGTCTAATTGTGTAGCCCGTGGACATGTGTAGCCAAGCCAATGACCACATGTCAGCCATTTATTGGCAGTTGGCCTTAAAGCACTGGGGCCAATTTAAATCCCCAGTCTAACCCCGCCCCCCCGTAAGAAAAAAATCATATTTTCACATTGGGCGTGTTAACATTAAGCTCACAGAGTATCCATGCAGATCCAAGGAGGGCAACGGGGCAATTGCCCCCCCTTCCAAGACAGATGGAGGCATACTAAGTGAGCAGGGGTAGAGCTTAATGTCCTGAGTTGAGTATGTTAGTGAGTGTGTGTGTGTGCGCGCGCGAATGTCTGTGTGCATGAATGTCTGATTGTGTTAGTGCCTGAATGTGTGTGCTATTGTGTGCGAGCTTCTAAAAAAGGAGGCATTAGGGGAGGAAAAAGGGGCACAGGGGGTGGGGAGAGGGACTGCACAAACTAAACACGGGCCCTTGGCAGGTATGCCACATTATGTCAGAGTCAGGAACTCCACAATGCTAAAACTCCTGTATCCGTTGTGGATTTAGGACGGTTGCGTGGATTTAGGGCAAGGATGCCCAAAGGGTTTCTGGTAAAGCTTGTGGAAGCCACTGTCCCCTGACTACCCCTGGGGCATAGTCTGCCACCTACCCCTTATTTTGGGGGAATTCACCCTAAAATCCTCTTCAACTCCCCCTCTACCAAGTCTGCTGCTTTAAGCTGTTCCGAGCTCACTCACAACTACCGATCGAAAGGCTTTTCCCCCCTTTCCTTGCTACACCTTTTATAATTAGAGTGCATCGAGCAGATTGCCGGCGCCATAACTCAGCCATGACAGCAGCCGGCGTTAACTCGTTTAAAGAGGTTTAGCGCTGAACGAGCACCGTGTTTACGGCGTCTGCTACAATCCGTTTTACAAGTGGTGCTAGGATTTACAAATCTGCATAAACTATGCCTGTTTAGTTTCATTTGCATAAATCAAAATATTGTCTGCGGCGCTGGGTCATGCGATTTATGCAAATCCGCATAAAAAATACTATTAGTTAACGGCGTTCGTTCGGCAAGCGCAGGAAAAAAATCCCAATCTAATTACGTGACATTTTGCTGCGCCCGCTCTTTGTGCCCGCTTGATATATGGCATCCGGGGTAATCATTAGCATTTTCAGAAGGCTAAAGGAATTTTCATGGTGCCGGCGTTACTGACAGAAATTTCGACCTTCGCCAAATTACGCCGATAAATTTGTGGCTTGAAAAAAAAAAAAAAAAGATATTTAACCATTTTGTTTGCTGAGCTAATCAAATCCTGGAACTAGAACGGGTTATTTGGAATAATTATTTAGATTTTTTAAAATTTATTCATATTTATTAATATTATTTTTTTTATTAATATAAAAATAGGGAACTACAGCCTCATATTAATAATTTTATTTTTTTTTAATTTATTATTTTTAAATTATTTATTAATATAATAATATGGGAATTATAAGCTATAGCAGCCATTATCCCACTTTTTAACCATTTTTCATCTTAACTATCTCCTAGAACTCTGCTTGATTTGAAAAAATAATAATAATCATTACTATTAATAACTATTATTTTTTTATTTTTAGATTATTTAGTACTATAACAGAATGGGAGCCATAGTTGACGGCAGCCGTTATCCATTACTGTGCTAGTTACAATATGCTCACTGGCATTCGGAAAAGGTTAATTCCAAATCTTAAAATAAATATGAAAAACTAAGCAGTTTAAGAAAAAATGTTCCCATTCATTATAACGCAGTAAAAAAAAAAACAGGTAAAAGAAAACCGCCCAACCCGGCCCTCGTATGTACTTTAATGCGCATGACACGGTAGGAACATGGTCCCTTTAATTCCCCAATTGTATTAGCCCCTTAACCCACCACATAGCTAAATACCCTGTAGTAGATACATTCACCCAACTATCCGTCTACTATTATTATATGGATCTATAGTGGGGGTGTCAGGGGCATTAGACTGTCCCTTTAAGATAGAAGAAGCTTCCATCATGACACTTATGGGATGGCTTTCAAGCCAAGGGCAGATGGTCCAAGGACATGTCATGGCAAAGCGGCTAAATGGCTTTTTTTAACCCAGATGGCACATCCTGGGAATTATACTCTTGGCATGAAAAACAAAATTGAGCCCCTTTTTTTTATTTTTTAATTTTTATTTATTATTTTTTTTTTTTTTTATTTTTTTTTTGTATCAAACGTTCAATAAATCCAATTTCATTGCAAGTCTATTTGAAAGAAGTCATTGTTTGCTAAATAAACCAGTGTCTGGGTCGCTTGGGCTTTCGAAGGTTATGGCTGTAAATCCTAGATCCTTAATCACGGAAACTACTCGGCGTAATTGGTTCTCGCGGGAGCAGCCGCTGTATTTATCTGGGCTGAGTGATCAAACAGTTTTAAATAAATCTTAATTTTTCAAAATGAAACAAAATATTTAAAAAAAATATCCACGCGATGCAGAAAACCTAGAAACGAAGCGATTGGATTTAGTCTTTATGTGAAAAGAACGCCAAATAACAAGAAAATATTAATTGTTTCAAAAATTAAATATTTTCTTTCCTTTTCCAAAAATTATTTTTTCTTATTTTATTCTTAGTATGAGAAAGGTGTGAAAAGTGAACTTTTTTTCTTGCGGAGGAGAATTAGCGAATGCCCTCGTACAACCTGTATCAAACTTTCACAGCCTTTGTCCTTAAGGTCAAAAAAAATCCTTTTTTAAAAACATTAGGTGGAAACGGCAGTTTCTGTCTTGCTTTTGTGTGTGTTGTTACGTTTTTCATTGGTATATTCACAAAAGTTGACGAAATAATTTTATTTCGGTTGTTGAGCATGTTAAGGAGTCGCGTTTTTTATTTACTGAGTTGAGGTGGTAGATTAAGTGGGACAGCCACCCAGCAGAAGTGTGTTACACACCTTTAAGCAAAAGGGGTGGAAAAAATCAGCCTGAATGGACAAAATAAGCCCGGAACATGCAATTCCATCCGCATCCCGCTCCTTGGTCAGCTCGATTTGGCACTTTGTTTAAAACGAGATCGGAGGCAGCCGGCGCCTTTTCTGTATTTATCTCGACAAGACCTTTAATCTTTTCCCAAACTCTTTTCCTTAAATAATAATAAAATAAATAATAATTAAAAAAAAACCTTCGCCGGCACAGCGAGAAATCTGCTTTGCAGATAATGGAGCGGTAAGTTTTTCCATGGCGGTGATAATATCCGCGGTACTGGGAGAGGAGGGCCGCGCGCCGCTTCCTTGGCATCCAAACAGCATATTTCACTTTCATTAATGTGATTATACGAGTCGTTCCCAGCAGCCTTTAATATTCTATAGTAGAACATAAAGGATAATAGTTATAGGCGAGGAACGTCGGCGAAGATTGAAGTCCCCCCCCCCTTCCCCTTCCAAATGAGGCTCATCGTATAGAAGACGCCAGGCTGGGGAAATTATATTAAGAATTCATCAGGGTGGCGCAGCGAGCGATGAGACTGTTCCCGGGTGGCGCATGCGGGAGAGGACATTATATTTTCCGCGATGATTGTATTAACGCTCGTAGCTAAAAGGCACAGGTGGCAGAATCCGTCGGGTCCGTACTTTGAAAAGTTTGGATTTTATTTTCCAAATGGGGTACATTTTTTGCCTACCGCTGCGGCACAATAAGAAGTACAGATGATACGGAGAGGAGCCCCCCTGGACAAGGAGGACATGATTGCTTTCCTGGGCCTAAAGGACTTGACACCATCCCTCTTTCCTATTAGAGGCTCCTTGCAACATTGTCGTATACTCTAAGGGTGAAAGATGGGGGGCTTCCCTTCCAGAAGTAGGTACAGCCCTCCCCAGTGAAGGGTTAATGATATTGAGTTATTGTTTCGGCACCAGGATTTTAAAAGTCCGTACGGGCGACTCTATTGGTCACCAGCAGGGGGCCTGTCTGACATCAACCGATGAAGAGCAGCTGCACTTCATTGGTTGACAGCAGAGGAGGCCCCTGCCAGCGACCAATAGAGTTGCTCGAACGGACCTTTAAAATCCTAGCGCCAAAGCTGCTGCGTACCATGTTAACCCCGTTTTAACCCTTTCTAAAATATAAAAATAACACGAAGAAAGTACACGGATATTCGCCCGAACCCAACACAGGAACGGGCAAATATTCGCGGAATATGAAGATTTTTTCCCCATGAAGACGAAGAGTTGGCTGGCGCCCAAGTCTAATTTTAACATGCATGGGATAGGCATATAGCTCGGCACCAAAATCGGACAGCCTAGACCGGCCCGAATGGGTCTAATCTGCCGCTAAAGCCTATGTTTCTATGTTTAAGAATTAGGATATGTGACTGCAGCGGCCGAGCCGCCGTCTATAATCGCATTAGGCTCATTTTCCAACATTCATTTGTAGAAATGTTTGAAATTCTGCGAGGCCGGGTTAAGTCGATTCTATTTAAATTGCATCAAAAGCTAACAAAAAGGGAAGACTTTACGAGGCTATTGTCACAGCGCTGACTCAAGGTGAGGTCTGTGTCAAAAATAACAGATATTATTAACAAATTATTCCGTAACTGAATTTCCAACCCTCGTTCCCAAACGCAGAGCTGATAGAATCATCCACGCCAGGCAGAATTTTTTTTTATGGATTTATTATTCTTTTTTTGGAATATATTATTATTATTATTATTATTATTATTAAATTAATAATAATTAAATAAATAAATTATGAGCTCATAATTTATGTTTGTTTTTTTTGTAACGCAGGGCTGTATATATATATGAACAAAAATGGGTGATGACATCATTAACGCACAAGATAGCAATTGTTTAAATATTAATGAATGCAGATTAATAATAGATTTTTAAATAAATTTTCACGAGTCGCCTGTTAAGAAAGTTATGTTTCTCGGCATGCAAATGATCTCACCTTTTCAATTGGCTGCTCATATAACAATGTTTCAATAAAAAAAAATAAAAAATAAAAAGTTGAGGAGTTTTAGATCATTTTCCAGGTGCAAAGATTATTATTATTTTTTTTAATTAATTCATATAAGGAATTAAATGTATTTTTAAAATATATTGATAAAATATATATATATATATATATATAACTTATATATATATATAATATATATTATATATATATTTAATATTGGTTAAACTTTAAGCTTAGTTTTGGGCAAAAGGTACAGATAATGACCAATGACTTTTTAGCTCTCGGCGTTCCAGCCTTTAACGAAAGCAAAGAACTTAAATTGCATCTCATTACCAACCCAGTATATGTAATCAGTCCTTTATAGTGTCCTCATTAATAACATTCCGGCATATCCTCTGTAATTAGCAGTGCCACCTCCGTTGTAGCGAAGCCATAGTGCGGAGATAACGGCGTGTGTTAACGTACGTGAAAAAGACCAATATTTGCAAAAGAAATAATTACCAAGGGGGGATTAATTAAAGCTTTCATTCGACACAAACTCTTCATTTATCTCAAAGAGTCGGTTCTGTGATAATTAAGAAAAAAAGGATCTGTATGAAGGGCTGGCGGCTTAGAAGGATACCTGTAATTCTCCAGGATAGTCCTTTTCGGGGTGTATTTACTAAGAGCGGCGTTTGAAGAAGGTTGACTCTCGGGGACAACCTTGGAGAGTTTCTCCTGCAGGAAGGGCATAGTCAGCTCTGTATAATATATAGTTAGATATTAACTATGCATTATACAGGGTCATCTCTTTCTGCTGGAGAAGCTCTCTGGAGCCACCTTTCATGCAGGGAACATACCCCCCCAAACCTCCCATTTTCTATGGGGCAGTCTTGATATTTGAGCCCTGTCCTGACCTCCGCCTCATCTCCCACACGCCAACCACACCATAAACGGCCAGAGGAGTAATGTAGGAAGATGGTCCAGTTCCCTGCATGGTCTCCAACCCTGGTCCCATTTTTAAACCACTTCTCCCCCAAGGAACGTGTCCTATTTTGGAGACCTGGATAGTTGATGAGTAGTCGGTGAAACATTGAGCTTCAATGAAAAGTCTCAAGTAGCCAAGGCATCTCTGTCTGGTCATTCAAGGTCAAGATGTTCCACCAAATCTAATCTTACGCTTCCTCCTGTTCAACGTAAATCTAGTCCACGTTATGGTAGGTTTAGCCACGTGCCGTGGTTCCAAATGTATTGAAATTAGCAAACATTTATGAGATTTTGCTCAAGTATAAGCAGTGTACGCTGCACTTTACAGTCCATGCACTGGGAATGGAGTTGCGTAGGTCACCGGCAGGCCAACGGTTTTCATGTGTCATCGAGTCTGAAGGATCATTGTATTACTGTCCTTCTTAAGCCACCGGTTGTGTATGAGGTTGGGTTGTGTATCCATTCCTTTCAGCTGAATATCAGAGCTGAAGAATAAAATGAACTCAACATATTACAGAGAACCTGGCTCAGGCGGAGGGGATTTAACCCGGAGCTATCTCCTTGTTGGCTTCCTGCACTTCTTTGTAACCCTGTCAGTGTCTATATGATCCACATGGCCAGAAATCAAATCATTTTGCTCTTTTAACCCCTTTAATTTCATAAATAAAAATAATAATAATAATAAATAATATTATATAAATAATTAATATAATATTAGGCTGCCCTTATTCACTGGATAACCTATGCATGTGCTGATCTGACAGCCTTAATAGAATAATATAATAATAATAATAATTATTATTATTATTATTATATTAAATATATTGAGTGCTTTACCTGATATTGACTTTTTAACAATATTGCAATTCCAAACTATTGTCTCCAATGTTGTATCTCGCCCCGTTCTGCGTAATTTATCCCAGTGTCCTCTGTGCTAGTAGCCAACCTAGTTTGCTGGCCTGCTATCCCTGACTCTTACGCGGTATTCTCTTGTCTCGCGGTATTTAGTCGATCAGTGTTCGACGTTTCTATGATGAAAGCCTTAGCACAAGGAATTCCTTGAGTCGCAGTCTTCTCTATTGCCACCAGCTAATTTATTTTGCCCCTGGCGTACCACGGGACTACCTGACAAGTGGTACCTAACATACATAGGATGGGTATCTGAAGCGGCCCCATTGCCAGCTTTGCCATTTATCTTTGTACAAAGTAACCTAAAAACATTAAAGATCCCGTTATCTCAACGGCTGGCGGCGCGCTTCATACCTCAACGGGAGCGGGGGTTCTACCTTGGACAATCAAAGCCTGTTACATTAAAATGATTTCTTTTCTGGCAAGCAACAAGTTTAAAAAAAAAAAAAACAACTATATTAAAGATGCGGCTTACAGGCAATCTTGAAATCCCTTTTTAAACAATTTTCGCCGACCGGAGAGATAAATGCTATTTTGATGAAAAACCAACAACGCTTTTGCTGGATTGCATACCCAGAAGTTTATAGTGATATGTTAAAGATTTGTATTTTTATTTTATTATCTTAACCCCCAAAAATAAATCCCCCCCAATACAGACCTCACAATTTGTCTTGATCTTACAATGTATTTTATATGAAATCGGACTTTGCCATTCATTATCATTCAATAACCTTTACTGAAACATATATACCATACTTATTTTTAATAAAAGAATAATGAGAAAAGAATAAAAAAAACTCTCAGTAACAAGAACGGGAAAAAAGCAAAAAAAAAAAAAGCAAATACACCGATACATGTTCCATAATTCAGCCATCATATAAAAAAAATATGAACGATTATACTATTTAAAAAAATGGCACATCCCATATATACATATATTTTTATGTATACATTTTTACATTTTTTGTGCACCAAAAAAAAAGAAAAAAAAACATACCAAGTGACAGAACCAAATCCACAATAGATATGCAAAAATATTTTAATATTTTGATGATTTGGATTATTACGGCACAGGCGAGATTTTAGGTATTGCACCAATCACGCGCTTACATTACGGTTTGAAATCACCGCCATGATATTTTATGGTATTTATACAAATTCATGCGACGTTGCCAGCTGGAACCAAAAGCGATAATAATTCCAGAAATGCCAGCAGGATTATGATTGAAAAAATACCCTAATTATCGGTAGACCCAGCAGGTACAGCCGAAAAACCGTTAACCTTAAACTGCCATCCGAGATTAGGTCGTAACAACGGAGAATGGAAACGCCGGCGGGTACCTGTTCGAAGAGTCTCATTTTCACGAACTCTATGGCCGTTTGGAATATTAACTTACCTATAAGAAAACAGAAAAAAGAAAAAAAACAGAATTGTTAGAAACAACTTAAAAATTACTTACAAAGAATTACAAAACTGATCTGACAGATGATATATTATATAATAATAATGTTATTTTATTGTAATCAATTTTATTTCAGATGCTAAATCATCTGCTGTTATTTTAACATGATTTACCTAATTTATTTTTTATTAAAAAAAATGTTTTCTTACAGAATTCTTTATAACTATAACTGGGAACTCTTTGGGTTTGGCCCCCGAAACAGTGGGACCGCCCACACCATCAGCGGGACCGCCCACACCACCAGTGGGACCGCCCACTTACTTCAGCTGGACTTCCTGCCCACATCCCGCAATAGGGGGGCTCCGGGTAGGCGGGGCTAAAAAGTTCCCAGCTGTGTTTATAACAAGTACTGCTCTATGAGCTTTTAGAGAAGCACCTATCAAGGGAAAAGGATGTCATCCCTTCCACTGCTAGGCCTTTTCCTTTACCCTAGGTAAAATTATTTTATCCTTTCTACCACCAAGTCTTCTGTATGGGCGCCCACAGGATTTCTTTCCTCCTGTCTTCTCTCCCACGCAAATACCTCCTTACTTCCTCGCCATTGCCTGCCATTGGCTCATGAGAGGGGTTTCCCAGTGGGAGGGTTAGTTACCCATTAATATGAATAATATGACCGCTAGTAGTAGGTACAGACCAGCGCCTACCTGCACAACATGATAGCTTTGGCTTACAATAGCTGGGTTGGTAATGATTAACCCCAGTCTACAATTCCTATAGAACCAATTCACAATGACATAAAAGCTAAAGCTTACTTTCCCATGATGCTTAGCATATCAGACTGGCTGAGAGTCATGGGGAATGTAGTCTCACCCATCTGCTATATATGTTTGACATAAACTACCTTGTGTCTGCAGCCTGCAAACTGTGCCTCTGACCAGGTGAGGACTTGCTTGCAGACCTAGAAAAGACGCTTCTAAAGGCAACCCCTACCAGTTTACCGGCATGCCTGCTTCTATGGTATGGTTGGCCCCGGCTAGGTGTGCCAGGGGTTTAAGTCCAAACATTTTCATTTGATTCGTCCCCTAAAAATGTATGTGGTTGGCAGTTTACTCCAAGAACTCCAACCAATGATTTATCATAGAGCCTTGTGTTTTGACAGCCGAGTACACTCTTTAGTTTGGTGCCTTCTTACCCTAACCTTGCCCTAACCTTGCCTAGTCAATGCGTGACCCATGCCTTCATGGTCTGGGCCCTGACCAACATAAAAAGTGCGGACATCTCCAGAGGAACATTCCAGGCATGTCCAATCTACACCACCACCCAAGATTGTTGAGTGGACCATCTCAACGTCTTCGAGAAGAAGGCGTCCAAAATCGCTACTTATACAATGAAATTCATGCATTATGTACAACAAGCATTTTGTTGATCATAATAATTATCTAGACATCGAGATTAAAACAACTAGAAGAAGCAATTTGGATTCCGGATCGTGCCAAGTGGGTTTTAATGTTTGATATGGGGGGAAAAAAAGGGAATTTTGGAGCAAGTTAATAAAAAGTTGAGTTATACAGATGTATAATGCAGTAAAGCATCCTGCAGATAATTTATGGGATCGGCTTGGTGATAGATTGCCGTACCTCCCGTACACCGAGGATTTCAATAGATAAATATTTTACGAGTACCAGGTACAGCTATTTCTCAGAGCCTCGACTCGCAAGATGCATGTTGCTCTTTGCACCTCTTCTTCAGTATTAACCCCTTAATGACAAAGCCCGTACATGTACGGACTCAAAATGCATTGTTTTCAAAGGGTTAAGGGACCGCCCATTGTCCTTAAGGGGTTAAACAGACTTATGGTGGGGGGAAAAAAAGGAATCTCGTGTGTTAAACGCCTTCCATTTTTCTTTTTAAAAATTCCAGCCAGAGAAAAATAAAATGCAAATGAGACTTATCACACGGGGCACCAGCGTAGATCATTAGTGGCAGCTCAGCGGGAAATTGATTGCATATGGTGTTTGGGTGAAAATAAAAGTGTGTATTTTTTATGGTGATGCCTTTTGAAAAATCTTAAATATAATGTATTTGCCTGAAATAGTGCAGAACCGGATGGAACGCTATTTTGCATTATTCATCGCTGGAGAAAAAAAAAAAGTCTGAGATTAATTCAGGGAACTTTCGGATCATCTGAATAATTATTAGAGTCCTTAAAATCATTTTTTTTTTTTACCCTGGCACAAGAAGGCACTCCAGGGGTTAACAGATTAAGGTAAATGGGAGGCTGCGAAAGACCACAATTTAAACTGGGAGTGGATTATTGTTAAAAGTCAACGTCAGGTGAAATACTATTATTATTATTATTATTATTTATTGTTTTATAGCGCCATCAAATTCTGTAGCGCTGTACAATGGTAGACAGGACATAACAAGTAGTATATAACATAACAATGTGACTTACAGAAACGACAGGTGACGAGCTTACAATATACTACTAATAATATTAATTATATTTTTAGATTTATTATCATTATTGTTATTATTAATTATTATTATTATTAAGTATTCAGATGATAATATTATACTATTATCACACATGCTCAGATGTCCCAGGAATGGAAGCCTTATTATTATTATTAATATTATTATTATTTTAATTCGCTATCATATACTGTATGAAAAAAATAATTATTAAAAAAAAGAAATATTAATAATAACAATAATAATTAGTAGGAGTAGCAGTAGTTTCCAGTGATAAACAATGCAAATCGATTTCCATCCTTTTCGGCACTATTTCAGGCAAATACATTATATTCAAGATTTTTCCAAAGATACCACCATTAAAAATACAGTTATTTTTTAATAATAGTAATAATAATAATAATAATAATAACATTAATGATAATACATTGTTAATGTGATGCGGATCCTCTCGGAAGGCTGGTTGAGGGCAGGCATCATTCTGTACGGTTGTACTGTCTCGGGAAGTAAGAACTGTTGAGAGTTTTTTTTCTTTTCATTATCTAATACATTTGTGCCCCGTGAGGTTTGATGTTCGCACCTTCCAAAGACGCGTTGGCCGCCTTCCAGAGGAGCTGGGCTCGGAGAGACTTTCTGGATTATCATTCCTTCCCCCTACTAAGGTGAAAATAACAGCGCCGGCCAAACGCAAGGATGTCAGTAACGGTGATTACAAGCCAAATTACCGAAAGGCACGCCGCGTTCTCTTCTCCGAGCGGCAAGCTGCGGCACGCTTCGGATACGGAGTCCTCCCCGAGCGCAGCTTACACCGAGATGTTCTACAGGATCCAAACTTTAGTTTATTGTCATTTTTCAGAACTATCAATTATTTGAATTATTATAAAAAAAAAAAAATCAACATCGGGAAAAATGAGAAGATCTATATTGAACAAAAGGGGAGTAGAAGCATGGCAATGACTTCCCACTGAAGAGGTCGAGATTAGTGATACATGCAGTGAAAACAATCCCTGGCACTTTAAGACCAGCAGCTGATAAGCGGAAGAGCCTCCCAGCAGAAGTGGTAGAGGGTAATACAGTGAGGGTATTAAACATGCGCAGGATAGACATACGGCGAGACCAACGACTGATTAAGGTTTGAGTCTTTATGGCAGGAGAAACGGGGCAGATTAGACGGGGGCCGGATGGGGCCGGCAGGTTCTGTGATATAAAGTTCTCAGGCCCGGTGTGGGGTCCATCTATCACATCATGAACAAGCGCGCCATAAAATGATTTGTCTGAACCCCCCGGAGATGAGTTATCGGGGAAAGGAGCTTTGGCTGACGTGATAACAGAATGCGCTCTCTCTCGGCCCCCGTACCTGCGCTGTGATTTTTTAAGCTGTAATGTCACGGTTTTGACAGGTTTATATAATGTTATTTGCCGAATAATGTCTATTGCCTGAAATTGGGAATAACCAAGTAATGCAATAATGGGGATCGGGCTCCAGAAACCTCATCCGTCTGCTTACAAGAGAGCTTGATGGATAAAATCGAGCCGTGCGGTCGAAATGTGATGGAAAGCGGAAGCCGTAGTCTGGATTCAGCAGCCGCAAAACATCTTCTCCATCTAAGTGATCCACAAATATATATCTCCTTTAATGCCCCTCTTTGCTCCCTAGTGACCCTTTTTTCTCCAATTGATTTACCCCGGCCTAGGCCCAGGGGGACAACCAGGCGACAGATGTCACTCCCAGGCGAACAAGCCCCCCGCCATTGCTCTGCCACACGGTGGGTCGGTTACAAGTAGACTTCTTCGTGTTTGTCTTCGTGGGTAAAAAAAATATTTGTGTACATTCTTCGTGTTCGTTTTTTTTTCCTCTGTTTTTTTGCCGTTTTTTTTTTTAGAAGGGGTTAATACAGGGTTAATGCAGTAACCGTACGCAGCATCTTTGGCACCAGGAACTCTATTAGTCGCCGGCAGGAGGCCTGCTCTGCCATCAAATAATGAAGGGCAGCTGCTCTTCATTGGTTGATGTCAGACGAGCCCCCTGTCGGCGACCAGTAGAGGCTCTTGTACAGACCTTTAACTCCTGACGGCGGGACTTGGCCTTGGTAGGTTCCCGGAGTTAAAGCTTCGTGCAAGAGACTCAACTGTTCGCCGGCAGGGAGCTCCTCTGGCATCAATCAATAAAGGAGCTCCCTGCCGATGACCAAAAGAGTCGTCCATTTGGACCCCGAAAACTAAACCTGGGTAGGTTCCAGGAGTTAAAGGTCCGTGGGAGTGACTCTATTGGTCACCTGCAGGAGCCTCCTTTGGCATCAACCTATAAAGGGCAGCTGCAGCTGACTTCGTTTACTATCGGAGTGGGCATTGTTGTCTAAACGGTACCATTTCCTTTAAATAAAAGAGGTCTTAGCAGATAACATCTCAGCGGAAGCACCTGAGTCCAGGTTAGTCAAAAAAGTGGTTTGATTTATAGCTTATTTTAGTGTACAAACAGCATTACTTTGGTTAATTTGTGTCTAAAAAAATGCAAATTGTAGGATTTCTTTTTGGTGGCTTTACCAAGAGAAAAAAAAAAAGCACACAAAAAAAAATTGCCCTCAGGTAGCGTTCGGTGACGCTGAGCTTAGCAGCCGGGAAGGGTGGAGAGAAAACAATTCATCCGGAACAGCGCAACCCACACCGCACGGGTAAAAATAGTTATTACGCGCTCCGCTCCATGGCGCATGTTCACAGTAACACCTTATAGGGAGGAGAAAAATACAGCTCTAAAGAATATAACACATGGAGAGAAATCGTCACAAACAAAATACACAGTTTGGTCTAAAATGTCCTTTTTTTATACAGAATTATTAAAAACGTGGAGGCTTTAGAAGTGGACGATATAGGGCTGGCTGAGAAACATGGGAGTTTGAATTCAGGGGGAGCTAACTGTTGACACTGGGATGCATTCATCAGTCACTAAAAGAAGTAGCTCCTAAAAACTCCCACCAATTCTTTTATTATTAGAATCAATTTTCTTTTTAAAAAAAACCTAGTTGTGGTTCTTTCCCCATAAAATAATGCTAACTCTGTTATCTGACCCCCAATCTACTAGACAACTCCCCAGACTCCTTATCATACTGCCTGTGGGGAACAATAGAATGGCTCAGTCGTAATCACTCAGCTGGACTCTCTGACTTGTGATAGTCTATGGAGGAACGGACTTCATTAGCATAGCCATAAAGCATCAGCTTTCTGGTCCCTTTTTTTTTCTTCTTTTTTTTTGTAAATTTTATAAATTCCAGTTTTAAAATTAGTTTTTTCCCCAAGACTTATTACTTTTTTTATTTATTTTTAGCAAAATAAAGCAAATATTTCCTCTGCTGCCATTCGTAAGGACGTGCTTGGAATGTTCTAGCGTCTTTGGGCCAATTTAAGAATTAGTCTCCAAAACCTAAAAGGTTACAAAATAGATTTTTCTCCGTCTCCGTGGCGAACGTATAATATATATATATTTATTGATCCTTTCCTCTGCATCGTCGCCCGTCGGTGGGCAACGGCTTAGTCAAGGTCTACGTTCCCTTATTGTAATTTAAAGAAATATTCAAGGAGCACTCACTGTAAGATTATTGATTATAAATAGAAGGAAGGGTATAAGGCTTATAACTTACAGATCACACATTTTGAAGACAGCTGAAAGAAAACCAGAATAGTGGCAAGTTAAGATGTTTAGATGGTGGTAGATACGTTGAACAGCCTCACAGCAGAGGTGGTAGAGGGTAATACAGTGAAGGAATTTAAACATGCATTGGATAGGCAAATGGCTCCTGAATGTAAGACGAGACCAACGACTGATTAAGCTTTGAGTCTTTACAGCAGGAGAAACGGGCGACTAGATGGGGGCCGGATGGGGCCGATCTGGTGCAAAGTGCTACATTCACACCTCCTAACGCACCCTGTTTTCACAGGATAGTCATGATTTTCAGGCACTGCCTTGCTATCCCAAGTAGCTGCACTACTGTCGCACTTTGGCAGGCGATGGCAATCATGGGCCAGTTGGCGAGATCTTTTTATCTCTTCCCTTCGCAGGGTGGTAAACGATCAATGGAGTTACGTGGCGTTGCTATGGCAATTGTTCTACTTTTAGTACTACTCCACCAAAATTGCACTGGTCAGTCCAGTCCAAATGATATTGGGGCTTTTTAAAGGAACCTCTTTGGAATAAAGAAAGGATCCAGTTTTGCCGGAAGTGTTAAATCTAAAGAACTGGATCCATCTTGCTCTATGTTGTCCCTAGTGGCAAACTTTGGAACTGCGAGCAAACAGTCCTGATTTTCTTAATCTTCTCTATCTTTTTTCTTTTCTAAATATTAATAGAAGGAGGTCGGTTTCTTGGAGAATTCTCATTGTAACTTCAGCCATTAACCTTTTAATTCCCAGAAGGACAGAGCAACATGTATCCGTCGTATTAATGAATCCGCATGTTTATGGCACTAATATCTCCCAGCAGTTAATAAGTAATATCCTAGGGCCACTGCGTATTGTTGAATTAACAGCTGTGTATTTACATATTTTTAATTAATGACTATTAATAATAAATTTATATAAAAGCTGAGGAAGGACCTATAGTAACTTCTAGCTATCAAATTAGCCCATGCGGTTCTTGCATTATTAATTTATAAAGTTAATTATAAACACCGGTGGGTGCATATAACAGAATTTTGATGTCAATGCTTATTAATTAATTTAATGTAATCCAAAGGTACAATGATAATATTTATACATTTAGGTGAATTATTTTTAATTTTATTTTTACAATTTCTGAACTAAAAATCCTGAAATCTAACCTATCAATTCATGCAAAGATGCTCAAAGGGTTAATCACTTAAAGGGATTTATTACATTTTTATTTTACAAATGACATTTAATTATTTTTTTTTATTTTATTTATCTCCTATTTTTCTCAAGCATGTTTTAAATCCCCTCACTGTATCAGCCTCTACCACTTCTGCTGGGAGTCTGTTCCACTCATCTACCACCTTCTCAGTAAAGTAAAAAAATACTTGCTCTTGTGACACACCCTCCTCCACTGCTTGGAAATACTGCCTTTTACCTGAGTCCTACACCAGTGACACGGGAGAAATAGAAATATTTAATAGGCTATGAAATAAATATTGTCATTTTTTATGTTAAAAAAAGTGTCAATCAAACAGCCATTCTTTGGGTTATTATGAGGTTGTTTGATGTATCAGGTCTATTTTAAAAGTTCGGACACAAATATTCTCTAAAATGATGTCTCCAATAATTATCATAATTTAGGAATAAACATTTACGATGTGCCCGGTCCAGCAGTCCCGTTGATTGGACGCTGCGGCTTAATGGCGAGTAATTGTAACAAATCCACCGCTTAGAAGTAACAAAGTATTAAAGATTTAATTAACATTTATTGAGTAGCCGGATTATGTGTCATATTTTTATATTTATGAAATCCTTGTATCAAGCCTCCCAACTGTCCCGCGAGACAGTCACGATTTTGCCACTATTAGAGGCAGCGGTCAGGGCATGAAGTAAATCCCTAAACATTAGTATACTCACCAATAACAGTGGAAAATCACTTGAACATGGTGTTCATCGCTGCTTCTTTTTCTCTTATTGTGTGGCCCAGTATTTTGTTTTATTCTGTTTACATGACCATTAATACACACTACCTTCAAAAGTTTTGGGATCACTTAGAAAGTTTCCTTGTTTTTTTTGTAAAAAATCAAAAATTTGCCCCATAATAATAAACATGAAAGGATCAGAAATCCAGCACAGAACGGGTTAATGGCTGTAAATGAATATTGGTAGCCTGGAACGCGATTTTAAAGAAATCTCTTCATAAGGCGTACAGAGAACCTTTATCACTCCCATCACTCCTGTGTTCCAATGGCCTTTATCACTCCCATCACTCCTGGGCTTCCAATGGCCCTTTACACTCCCACACTCCTGTGGTTCCAATGGCCCTTATCACTCCATTCACTCCTCTGTGTTTCCAATGCCCTTATCACTCCCATACTAACTGTGTTCCAAATGCCCTTTATCACTCCCAATCCACTCCTGTGTATCCAAAATGGCCCTTATCACTCCCATCACTCCCTGCTCCAATGCCCTTTTATCACTCCCATCACTCCGTGTCCCCAAATGGCCCTTTATCACTCCCATCACTCCTGTGTTCCAATGGCCCTTTATCACTCCCATCACCCTTGGCGTTCCAGGCCCTTTATCACTCCCATCACTCCTGTGTTCCAATGGCCCTTTATCACTCCCATCACTCCTGTGCTTCCATACTGCCCTTATCACTCCCATCACTCCTGGGTTCCAATTGGCCCTTTATCCTCCCAATCACTCCTGTGTTCCAATGGGCCCTTAGTCACTCCCATCCACCTCCTGGTGTTCCAATGGCCCGTTATCACTCCATCACTCCTGTGTTCCAATGGCCCTTTATCACTTCCCATCACTTCCTGTGTTCCAATGGGCACGTTGTGTTCTCTGATCAAGTTTAAGTTTAAAGGATAATTGATGGTTAGAAAACTCTTTTGCAATTATGTTACAATTAGAAATCTCCTGAGTGACCCCAAACTTTTGAGCGGTAGGGTTTCTCCACGAGGTGTTTGAATGGCGCACTTCCCGTATGTGGCAGGTAGCGGCACTGTTCCTCCACTCATGATGTGTATATAATAAGCTTTGTGTATTGAATGCCTTGTCAGGCTTGTCTGCATAATCAGTGACCCAAAGCATTTAAACGCAGTGAAGCCATATGGATAAATGTATGCCTGCTTGATATACTTGTGCTCCCTAACAGAAACATAGAATGTACCGGCAGATCGGCCCCATCCGGCCCCTGTCTAGTCGCCCGTTTCTCCTGCTCTAAAGACTCAAACCTTAAACAGTCCTCGTTCTCATCTTAGATTTGGAAGCCATATGCCTACTTATACACATACATACTCCTGACCATCCACACATACATCCACACACACACACATATCCACACACATACATCCACGCACACACACATATCCACACACATACATCCACACACACACATATTCCACACACATTACATCCACGCACACATACATCAGACTACATACATCCACACACACACATACCATACATCCTCACATACATACTCCTGACCATCCACACATACATCCACGCACACATACTCCACACATACATACTCCTGAGCATCCACACATACATACATACATCCACACATACATACTCCTGAGCATCCACACATACATACATCCACACACACATACACACATACATACATCCACACATACACATACATACATCCAGCCACACACATACATACATCCACACATACATACATACATCCACACATACATACATCCACACACACATCCTCACATACATCCACAGACACATACATACACACATACACATACACATACAGACATACATCCACACATCCACACACATACATACATACTCCCTCAGGCTCTGTGTGCTCCGACATTAATCCAGTACTTTGATGAGTCAGAGAGTCTGGCTGGTTGATTCAGACTGAGGCATTCTATTGTTCCCCACAGGCAGTATGATAAGGAGTCGGGGTGTTTAGTAGATCGGGGATCAAATAACAGAGCGAGAATCATAGAAACGGCTGATATGCAGCTGCCTGAAAACTTTATATTACAGGGCAAAAAACAATAGAACTGGGTTGAAAAAGAAAGCAGAGCGATATTTTTTAAAAACCTTTTTTTTTAATCTGATACTAGAAATGACTGATATTAGTGAGACTTTATTATTATTATTATTACTAAATGATTCTAGTGAAACGGGTCAGTTACCGTAAGTGAAATGGGAAAGAATTGGAACGTGATGATTGGTTGATCAATTAATAGAATAAATGTTCATTTTTGGGTAAAAAGTTGGTCTCCTTGTCATCTTGAATAAATGTAAGTGGGGAAAAAAATCTGCTGCTTTACGCTCGACGCTCCTTTTATCGCGGAAACCATTAAAAAAAACCCCACGTCTATCTCCAGAGGGATTAACGAAGGATAATTCAGACAATGAAGCTGCAGGATCTTCATTAGGGTCTCTTTTTTTAAAAGTCTATAATTTGTGTTATTTCACCTTCTTAATATTCTCCGTATGGAATAAAGTCATCGGTACAGAACCCAGCTCGGAGGTAATGAAAGTTAATATAATAATCACAATTAACCCAGCAAAATGAGAAACAAAAGGGAAAATTCCCTCCGGGGGGGGGGGGGACGCTGGGTATCGCTAAATACCCCGCAAGCTGTTTACTCACAAAGAGAACAGGGCTTTAAAAAATGAGGTGAAATGTAATTATAAATGGTTTCCTTATTGAATTTTATTAGCGCGTGGTTATGAATGAAGAGACAAGATGACAGGCTTCAATAATTCCTCCCCAATAGGGTTTCTGCTTGTAAATTCCTCCTAGGCGCCCATCGGCTAAACGGCGCAAAGCCAAGGTGCCAATATATATACGGTACGCTCAGAGACGAGGGGCAGACTTCGTTCTCCGGGATAGAATGACCCCTAGGTGGCGCTATCTTATAGGAAATGAAGCAGCTGCTTAGTGCCCCCAGTGGTAAAGGGGCAGGGGTAAGACAGGTGCCCGAAAAACAATATCACTCATTTTTGGAACAAATGTATGACTATAAATATTTATTTTCCTAGTTTATGGATAATTTTGTGATTAGTTTCCTAAATTGTTTAAATAAGAATCCCTGAACATCTATTCTGCTGGTGGCTGATTTGGGGCGATCGTCTGCACCTGTGGCCCGAGAGGGTGATCTGCCCCCCCCACCTGCATGGGTATGATGTCATATTTATGCTTTTTTTTTACCCACTTGACTTGATAAGGGGTGCTGGGGTGGGGGTTGTGGAAAAGACCTCGTAATTAATGACACAGAGCGTGGAAGCAGAGCCCAGTCTGGCTTCCATAGCCGGCGCACAAAAGATACCAAAGAGCTCACACTCTATTTGCAGTTCTAGGGCTTTTTGGGCTTGACTTGAGCTCTAATTCACACCAACTCAACCTACTGGGTTTTTTTTCTTCCAGACCTCGGGCCGGGTAATTTCTTCCTCTGAATGACCTTATCTAGTGAAAAAAATAAAAAATAAAAACTCTAAAATATATATAAAAAATGTGGTTTTAACCCTTTGAATATCAATGGCCTTTACATTTTTTAGTGAAGGATTAAGGGCTTTTGCAAAATGATTTCCTGCGGCCCCCCCCGACACTTTGTATCAACGATATCACTTCTTTTATAGCCGAGTGATCCTGATGATATTTCGCAATCCGGTCTCCCGGGCTCATAATAATAACTTTAATTACGAAGCGGGGCTTTGATATCTTGCTTTATGTATCGTATTCTTTGCTGAGCTATAAATCTCAGCCTACAATCACATCTCTTTTATAAACAGGCGTCCTTTGTATTTGGCTTTTTTTTTTATATTTTTTTCTTCTTCCAGGATAAGTGTGCCAAATGATAGCTCTGTTGCCATGGCAACTCAATAATTATGTAATAATGGATTTGTTTCACAAAAGCACATTTCATCTGAATTTCAGCCCAAGGTAATATATCATCGTAACTCACGGTAATAAAGATACGCGTGGCAATCGATGACAGCCTGTCCGGCAACGGAGTGTCAGCCTCGGCACAAAAAAGGAGAGAATTAAAGGAACCTGCCAGCTGTCACCTGCGCTTTATTGTATATAATAACGGACCGGCCCCTTTAAATATTTGATGTTTCGTCCTTAAAAAATACATGGAAGGATTCTAGGAATTTATCAAAGTTTGTACATAATCCATATAGGATTATTATCAGCGTCTTCTTTTGCTGAGCTTTTATCCGCGCAACAGGAACTAAATCTATATGAATCATTCAATTTCAGCAGAAAAAAATACTATTACTATATATAAAATAAAATAGGAATACTATATTTAGAAAAAATATACCATTAATATATTACTAATTAAATGAAAAAATCACTTACTATATCTAGTTAAAAGATACCCTTACTACAGGGCTTGACAAATTTGTTATAAATCTAGGATCCAGCTAAAAAAGTTAGGAGCCAGGACTTTTTTTGCCCCTGCACCCATACTTTGCCCAGCACTCAGTCTCACACTTTGCCCCAGCACTCATACTTTGCCCTACACCCACA
>VKOC01007357.1:0-18960 GCA_009364415.1 Spea multiplicata | reverse complement strand
CTGGAGGGGTGCCGGGTGCCGGCAAATTGGCACCCCCGTGATGAGCGGCACCCGGTGTGGACCGCCCGCCCCCCGCTAGGAACGCTACTGGTTGTATGATATATAAATCCTAAAGCAAGAACCACAATGTAACACAATATGTAGTATCTTGGCTACTTTATTGAGATACATATTGAGATCACTGATAATTTGTATGTTGCAAACCATTCGCCATTTTAGCAAACATTTTTGAACTCGAGAGTCTGCAGAATGAGTGGACATAAGGCTATCCTGAATAGAATGTAACTATGCATTATACAGGGCCACCTCCTGCAAGTGAAGCTCACTTAGTTCTCCATAATGCATAGTGAAGGTGTTGAGTTAAAATGTTCTGCTCACTGATAAACTTGTGGTTTATTGATTACACCTCTCCGTTTCCATGTGACATTCATGCTTACACTGCTAGTCCCGCTGCTACTCACCGGGTATTAGGGCAGACTGGAAAGCCCTTACACTGGCTTTTACTTATTGTAACTAAAGTGCCTATCATTAGCTTTTATACCACCCTTGAGTTTTGTATTTTGTTTTTTTTTTGCAATAATCCCCCTGTAGCCCTAGAATATTGGTAAATGTTAATACATGCTGCTTTCTGCATATTTACGTTAAGTTATTGAAATCTTATGACTGAAAAGATCAAAAGAGCTGAAGTGCCTACAACAATAATGCTAGGTTAGACCTAAAGTGTACTACAGTACATATTATTTTTGTTAACCTTGTTTCTGTTTGCATCAATGGATTTGCAGCTCAATGATAAAGAAGAAGCATTAGCCCACCAAAGGAAGGTCAGCTACATGCTTGCACGTACGATAGAAGACAAAGCGGAGTCTTCAGAGGAGCAACACAAACCATTTTCTATCGCAAGAACCGAAAACCACATCTCATCAGAATCTAGACAAATTGAGCCCTATCCCTGCTTAACAAACGCTGCTACCTCTTGTGCATGTCTGGGCAAACAAGAGAACATTAGTGCATACAGAAACTCTACTAGCTGCATAGAGACTTCTTTTTCATCGGTGGTGAAGAACGTCTCTCCTGGGAATGGATATCCTGAAGATACTGAGACTGGTGCTGATTGGGAGGTAGAATGTACTAAAGCAGAAACTCCCAAAACATAGGGTGTATGATCATTTTACACGTATTATGGTTTTTAATGGGTAAGACTTATGCACATAGAATAAGTACAATGTACATAATACATTAACAGTCGGTTAATGTACTGGACAACTTGATTGGCCAGTATATAAGCATTAATGAAAGAATCTATGTAAATGGATGATGTAATTGTTATTTTTACAGTCAAATGTCTGATTTTTAAAGAACAAATATACATGTATTGTATATGTGCCTTTATTAAAATTACATACTTAAAACATTTCGGATTGGACCATCGACATAAGACTTATCCAGCGCGACCAACAGTTCTCATGGTGCCATGACTTTTATATGGAAAGACACTTCTCTTACCAAAAGGTCTCAGTGCTGTACAGATGTAATTGAATAGGGGGTTTATTCACTAATGTAGGAATTTGCAGGAGAACTTTGTCTTCAACTCACTGACATCACTATACATTATGAAAGGCCAATCCCAGTGAACCTCTATTGTAAGAAGTGCTTTACATACACCTAAGAATAAGAACTTAAACTAGGTGTCCAGGATTGGCTTGTCAAACAAAGAGGCTGCCTAATTAGGGAACGCAGTAAAGGACTGTCTAAGGACTGTATTTATCTCCAGTCTGTGGTCAAACCATGTTGAGAAATGATATCTCAAGGAAATATTTTACTGAATTTCCTTCAGTAGGAGCCTGTAAAGGATCCTGCTTGATGTTTGGTGTTGGTTTGCAGAGTTGCTCCTGTACGAAAAACAGTTCTATGCAAACTCTAATTTCTGTAACATGCGGCCCCTTTACGTTCCTGTCCATGCCGAGACTGTTTCACTTTCCCAGAAAATGCCTATATGGTTCATATCTATAACTGATAGGTAGAAGTAGCCAAGAAATGGCTGTGATTGATGGGTCCAACAACCTGTGGAAGTTTTTCCTTACTCAGTCCTTTCACTCTGGCCAATCAGCATTTACAAGGGAAAGGGACAGGCATTAGATATATAATGTGCTGACGCTATTGTAACTTGTCAGTAGCAGCAGTTATAGACTGATGGGAGTTGGAGTGTGAGACAGTGACAGCTTAGCAGAGGCTGAGATTAACGCTCGATGCTCACCTACCATACGGCAAGTTAATGTTTATTGTTTATTTTAGTGCAGAAAATGTACTGTTGTAGGCTGAATTGGAGAAGCTATAGTGACTACTTTAGTGTATTACAGGGACTACAGCAGACATTTTTCCCCTGTTCCTGAGTAGAGTTTCTAGGACCTCCAGGACCTCCCTGTTGGGAACACCCATGAATGTTATACTGAACCAAAAAAAACCTCTGAATTCCGTCCGGAAAAAAAACGAAAATTTGTTGCCTGAAAGCGAATGCGGCAAAAACGAAACAAAAATTTTGTCCGAAACGACTTTGCTCGTATAATAGAAATGTATACAAAACTGAATATGTAAATTACAACCTGCCACATAGTTTGTAATGTATTACAACATTGCCCAAGGAAAATGTTTACATAAAAACTTTTAGCACTTTTGTTTTGTGTTTATATTTAAACACAGCCAAGACATGTCAGGTCTGATCCGATCTGGGCACTCCTTGTAGACTGACCCTCTGAAATTGTGTGTGTGTATGTATGTATGTATGTATGTATGTGCAAGAATTACCAACGTTTATGTATGCATTTGTCTTAAAATATCCTCATCTAAGTTAAAATAATGAAATACACAATATGTTTAGCTAATAGCACGCACATTATTGTATTGTTCTTGCACATATTGAAAAAGTATGTGAACCCCTTGGCTAATCGCTTTAACAAAAGCTAATTGAAGTTAGGAAAGGGAGCCTAATCGTTGAAATGGGATTGGAAGTGTGTTTTAGAGCTACTTTGAAAGAAAAAAAAACACTCAACTATTTTGGGTTTGCTATTCTCAAGAAATATTAAAGACTTAAAATCAAGAGTTGATTTGCATAAAGCTGGAAAGAGCTACAAAGTAATCTAAAAGAGCTTACATATTCATCAGTCCACAGTTAGACAAATTATTTATAAATGGAGAAAAATTTGGAGTGACCCAGATCTTAACCCATTAGAGATGTTGTGGAATGAAGCGCCGTTCACACCAGACATCCTAAGAATATATCTGAGATTAAGCAGTTCTGTAGGGAAGAATGGTCTACAATTCCTCTGGATGTTATACACGTCTGATCTGCAGCTACTGGGAGTGCTTGTTTGAGGTTACTGCTGCCAAAGGAGGTCCGATCAGTTATTAAATCCAAGGGTTCACTTACTTGTTCCACCAGCACTGTAAATGTTTTATTGGTGTGTTTGAGAAAGACATAAAAGATTTGCAGAATATACCTTGCTAAGCACTAACATTCTGTAGCGCTGTACAATTAAAATATGGACCAAGGCAAAACATTCTGGTTTTAAATCTAATGTTGTTAGGACAAGGCTGGAAGCTGGTGAATGTTTAGCTTAAAGGATCCCACATACATTTGATTTCATTTGTATAGATTAAGCCTAACTAGCTCTGTGTTTTCAAACTCATTTTACAATGGGGGGAATTGTGGTTTTAACTCTGTTTCCACTATTTATAATAAATATAATCCCTGACTAATGTCTCTGGCATGATGGGCTGAGCTGGCCTGGTTTCATGCAATTCAATGTGTGAGGGGACTTTGAAGAAATCTTAGATATGCCGTATTTGCCCGAATATAGGCTGCACCCCCCCACACACTTTAAGTCATTAAAGTGGGGGTGCAGCCTATAATCGGGGTTTAGCGCAGGAATGCGCAATTCGTAATGCCTGACGCCCGGAACATGCAGTTCCGGGTGCCGGGCAGGCAGCAGGGTTAGCATACAGATCCCCCGCAGCGCTGCAGCCTCCCCTTTCCATGGGGGCAGTGCCGGCACGGGAGATTGTCTAAGCGCATCGTGCAGACGTTCACAGGCAGCGGCGATGCGCGTAAACAACCTCTGCTGCCGGCACGTTTGCTCGATGTGGTTTAACAATCTCCCTTGCCTGGGTGGACAAAAGTATTTAGTCACACTTCTTAATTATTGAATTTTGGTGTTCCAATCAGACCCTTTCCCACACATGCAGTCTGCATTTACAAACATTTTTGAAATACAGTAAAGAGTTCACTGAATTGAAGCGTGGTACTGTGACAGGACGCCACCTTTGCAATAAATCAGTTTGTGAAATTTCATCCCTGCTAGATATTCCACGGTGAACTGTAAGCGGTATTATTGGAAAGTGTTTAGGAACAGCAGCAACTCAGCCATGAAGCAGAAGACCATGTAGTCACAGAGCGGGGTCACTGAGTGCTGAGACGCATGGTGCCAATGCTCTGCTAATTACATAGCTCAAGCCTTCCGAACTCCCGCTGGTATTAATATCAGAACAAAATCTGTGGCGGGAGCTTTGTGGAATGGGTTTCCATGGCAGCTGCATGCAAACCTCATATCACCAAGTACAATGCCAAGCGTCAGATTGAGTGATTGGGGTTTGGCGGATGCCTTTAGAACGTTGCCTGCCTGACTGCATTGCACCTACTGTAAACTTTGGTGGAGGAGGGATGATGATATGGAGCCCCTTACTTCCAGTGAAGGGAAATCTTAATGCTTCAGCATACCAAGACATTTTGGACAATACTATGCTATGAACTTCGTGGGAACAGTTTGGGGAAGGCCCCTTTCTATTCCAGTATGACTGTGTCCCAGAGTACGAAGCAAGTCCATAAAGACATGGTTGGATGAGATTGACCTAATGTGTCTGTTTGTCTTTGTCAATTCTAGCCTTGTCATACCACTTGGGTATATGTATAGTAAGAAGCTCTGTGTTAATTGTGGGTAATGGTCAGGTGTCCCAATACTTTTTTCCATTAAGTGTATATTAGAATGAGAATTTAGGTATAAGGTACATGAATGTGTATTTGCATAGGTGCTTGTCTGAGCACACGATTATGTGTTTGGGGGGAAGGTATGGCACAGGCAGACTGTTTGGAGACATTGACCAGCGGTTTGGGGGAAAAAGATGGCAATGATAAGCTGTTTTGGGGGCAAAGTGAGACGTTGCTTGTGAGACCCTGTGGCAATTTTCATACTGGTGCCTTGTGGTTTCTAGTTACACTCCTGAAAATCCCCCGTTAGCTCTGTGCCAATGTTTAATGGGTGTATGTTTACCTCTGTGGGGTAAAAAATACATCCCTGCACTTCTGTAAAAGAACGCTGTGCGGCGCGAGCTGCACCGGAATACGCCAGGCTTTATATAAAACTTGTATATAATCTGTTATAATTACCCGCACTTTTTGATGATAGGTGCACTTTCAAGGTTAACTCCTACCACCCATGTATCACCTTTGTCACCCTACATCTGTCTCCGCATTATGTGATGATGGGTGGCTGCTCTACTATCACCCCTCACCCCATACGACGCAGACCTGTCCACAGTCTAGAAAGCCACTGGGTGTCGGGACTGCCCCTAGTGACTCTTGGCAGACACGCAATCGCCTTATTTGCCAGGCCAACCTTCAGTACCCAGCACGCCTGGTAGCGACGGCCACCAACTGCCTGCCTCAGCTGAAGCCGCGCACCGGCCGGGTGATATCAGCCCAACCTGGGCTATGATACCAAACATAAGCCGGCGCGCTACCGGCGTCACGTGACTAACAGTGTCCGTGACCGGAGTCAGCGCGCGACCCCTAATTTCCTCCCTGTTGCCCGCGTGATGAGGCGACGTCAGAGAGGCGGGGTCATGTGACGTTTGGGGGGGGTGAAGGGAACTTGAGGGTAGAGACGGAAAGGTACGGGTGCGAGGAGGAGGAGGAGGCTGGGGTAATAATACATGAGGTAAGAGGGGTACCGGGTATATACCCTGCGCTCAAACCCGGGGGGCGCGGAGTGTGTGTGTGTAAAGTCTCCGTTAGTGCGAAGACGGAAGCAGCGGGCTTGGTGCCCTGTGATGGTCTTGGCCCATAGTTATGACATTTAACTTCAAAATACCTTTGTCGGTGAATAACATACATACTGCAAGGGGTTAATGATTGCAATATATTTCTGATATTTGGCATGTGCAGTGATGGCCGCGCGCCCGCAGTCTGTATATATATATGTGTGTGTGTATATGTATGTATGTATATATATATATATATATATATGTATAATGTGTGTGTATATGGGCTATTATAATAAATATTAATAATCAGTAATGCTGGACCGACACCTCAGTGACTCCCAGGTGTAGACATCGTACCGCATTCTTTGCGTGATGTGCTTTTGCACGTATCCTGTGTAAAGCTCTGTGAATAGGGATCTTATTATCTGCAGTCCCGGGGAGATTGGGGCTAGGTGATATATATATATATATATATAGAGAGTTTATAAAACATTCCTATTAGATTGGAATTTTATTTCAAACGGATCAAAAACTTCTACTTTTGTTGAATTTTCTTGCATATAGTCAGGTGATGCAAAGAAAGTTTACTTTACCTAAAAGGTGGTAAATGGAACAGCCTCCCAGCAAAAGAATCTTTACATCAGGAAAAGTGGGCAGACTAGATGGGCCCTATGGCTCTTATCAGCTGTCAAATTTTCTGTATATTTTATTTATATTTAACAACTGGTGCAGAGTAATATGTATCTACTCGGTGGACAGTTTCCTTTGGTTGCTATGGAGATGACTCCTTTTATTTTTCAAACTTTGACCAGAATCACTTTTGATTGCACCCTTGTGAGCAGGGTCCTCTTTACCTGACGTACCGGTTTTCGTCTGTAAGTTGTAGATTTGTCATACCCCTTGACCGTAAGAAGCGCTATATAAACCTAATATACATATGGTGGAGGACGGGGGTCGCTTTACTACGAAGCCAATGCAATGCTCGCTCCGGTGATGCCGTTTGATCCAGTAACTAATCTAAATAAGCTAATGTTGCTCTAATTGTTTATTGTAGGAATGGATCTACTATGGGATATATTGACCCTTTCTAAACCCAATAATCACTGAGACACTCGGGCGGGGGAGGTGCTGATATTAGGTTTGATAGCTAGTCTCAGAAAATGTGCTGAGAGCCCATGGCTAAAGGTTTCATTAATACATTGAGAGCCGATGTCACCAAAATAGCAATCGGTGAAAACATTAAGTGATAAAGAAGACACAGCTGCGTTTTTCAGCCAGGCTATGAGACCAAAAACCCTTGAAAGCCATGTCCAAACTTCTAGATTAAAAAGATGGCTTAGTATTTATTTAGCAACAATTTTGATTACTATACAGAAATGGCCTATTTTGGGGACAAGGTAATATGAACTTAGGGTAACGTAAAGCTCAGCGTCATGTGACTGCTCCTGGTGGTCAGTCTGAAATGATGATTTTTAATGTGAATGAAATACTCCTTCATTCATTTGCTTTGTTCTCATCCTGTATGTAGCCTATTAATGGAACGTTGTAAACGTCCGATCCGCAGATACCAGAAGTGCTTGTTTGAGTTATTTTGCTGCCAAAGGCGATTCGAACTGTTGTTAAATCCAAGGGTTCACTTACTTTCTCCGCCAGCACTGTGAATGTATAAAAAAGACAGGAGAGATTAGCATTGTTTGTGTGTTCATTTACCCGTCGTTGCCGCTGTACATGGTGGTTTAGGGGTATAGACCTGCATTAGTCTGAAGGTCCCTTCGGGTGAACCATTTTATGGCTTATGACAAGGCAGTCAGATCAGTATTTGTCTAGCAAACTGGGCTAAAAAACGGGGAAAAAACAGCTCAAATCTATCTATCTATAGCATGTAGCTGTAAAAAACAAAAAAAAACATTATTTAAAAACTGTAAACCTCATAATATAAAGCCCTGACTTTTAGTGATATGAGCAACACTTAAATGCTCTTTAATTACTGCCTACATTTTCCATATCGCTAATCGTGTCATTGGTGGCTCCATAAACATTTCTATAGTGACCGTTTTTCATGGATATAATGCACAAAGCTGTCTTTTTACCCAGGGCTGAATGGGCTTGATTTGAACAAATTCACAAACCAGTTTAAAGCATGAACTCTGTTCTGTTTTTCCATTAAAAATAAATCTATTCATTGTTGCTATAAAATATTAAAAGAATAAAATTGTGGTTAAAACCCTCAAAAAGTGACGTGTGAACATTTGCACCGCATTTGATGTGTACGCGCATGAGCCGCTGGTTTGAAGGAGCCTGGGGAATTTCAGCAGACACCTTCTTTATATATAAACAACAAAAACTGCTGCCTCGGTTCTTCCTCCACCCAACATCAATGGGTGCTCGAGATTCCTGCTTCTTGTTTTGTATTCTAGAATACCAGTTAAAGATTAACAACACTGCAGATTTATGCTCCAAGTTTAAGGTGTTTCTTTATTGTGCTAGAACACGGTCTCTGTGTCTTCTTAAGGTGCAAAGAAAGGTTAAACGTGTCTCCGTTAGAAGATGGATAACTACTTTCAAGCAGCAGTGGTCGACCTGGATAAGCTGCTGGATGACTTTGAGCAGAACACAGGTAGGAAGTTAAGATGATTATGAACCGCGGGAAGAAACGTTTATCTGCAGCTCACAATACACTTGGCAGTGAACCTGGGGGAGGTGTTTCATATTTTGCCTGATTACATTTATGTAAAATAAATTGATCTCCAAGTGGTAAATTGGCTTTAGAGTTGACAGTCTGAGGTCATTAAAGGAAGACATGAATATTTAATTGAATAAAAAAAAAAATCTTCCCTTCCTGCTTCTACAGGTACATAACTTGACCATCAGACACGCACAAGCGTTCTAGGTGCAGGGAACACAATCATTTTTTGACATTTTTACAAAATGTACTGCTTATACATACTAAAATAATTCCTAACTTATAAACAAATCACTCTTTCACTTTCTCCCTCCCTGTAGATGAGCTGGAAGCGTATCAATCTTCTGATGCTTCTCTGAACCCAAACCAACATGTCCGCTACACCTCAGGCGACTTTTACCTGCAACCAGATTTCCCTGCACCTATGAAACTTTCCGATGATGGTAGCAACACCCAACAAAGCTGTTCACTTGTTAGTTCTTCTGGAAAAGAGGTTGACTCAACAGCCCTAAATCCTGAAAAAAATGTGACTGGATTAGATCTGCTATCATGCTTGGACGGAGGGAAGTCTACTGAAGATATTTCTAGTGAGGGAAGGAGTAGTGTTCCTATTTGTGATCTTATCAGTGATACAGGCAGCCTTATTCATGCCGCAAGCAGTCATGAGTCCTTGATTGCTGATTCTACGCAACCTAAAGGAAACGTTGCCTCTGACCTTGAGCTACTTTCCGACATCAGTTTTCCACCTGTGCCATCTGTAGATTCCTGTAACTCTTCCGAATCAGATCAATTAAAATATAAAGGTGTTTCCCTTGTAGATTCAGATTTCATTCCTGCGAATGAGATTAAACCGATGCCTGTTAATTCAGCTAAAGGTATTGATATCCATGTTGATTCATGCCTGAATGAAGACCTTGATGATAAGGAAAGTTCGGATAATTCATCCAGCACAGATACCCTAAGCAGTTCAAATACCTCAAGTACTGATGGATATGTAAGCGATGATCTTCCATACGACACCTTAAATGAAGATCGTTCGTGTCCTGCGTCATGTGAAGATGAAAAGGAGGTTGAGAGCAAGCCTTCTTCTCAACATGAAGAAATACCAGATACATCAAGTACTGAACTAACTTGTTTAGCTGCAACGCATGCTGCAGATGTGGAAATTAACGCTGCAATCGGTCATATGCAAGAGTCTTCCCTGGATACAGAGCCGTCGTCGCTGGGAAATGAGGTTACCTCTGAAAGCCCAGATGGTGCTTCTCCCTCCGGCACACTTACAGACAATAAACAGACACAACCTTCTGTACCAAAGGATAATTCTCTGTGCAATACTATAGTTCGTTCAGAAATTAAAGATTCTAATAAATATGTAGAGGAGATTGGAGGCGCTGAACTAGAAAACCATAGCATAAAGGTAGGAGCTCTGGAAAATCTGCCAGTGATTGAACCCACGAATGGCATGGGGAGGAAAGAAGAAAATGTACAAGTTGCACATTTTACATCTCCTTCCAATGAGGATGCTTCAGAAAAACAAAATTTAGGTTTAGCAGAAACTGAATATTCACATAAACTCACACCCACATTGCCTGTTGTGGGTGAATATGATGTTGAGGCAACTGGCTTAGTACCTAAATGTGGTTTTAGCAGTGACTTTGAAGAAACTATTTCGCATGATGTAATAAGTCAGAATTTGCTGTCTGGCTATGATGACCTATTAGGTCATTCATATATCAGTGATGCAGAGCTTGATGCTTTTCTTAGTGAAGAGGCAGATAATTTCGGCGAGGAAACTACCTTGGAAGCTAATATTCCAAATTATGAAGTTGTCTGTAAGGATGCTGCAGTTAGAACTTGGACTGATGTTAACATGGATGGACATTCCACAGGGGGTTTAGATAAAACAGTAGACAGTACTGCGGTTAGTTCTGTGGACTATGATTTGGCCGCTCCATCAGAGAATAACACCATTTCAGAGCCACCTCCACAAAAGACTGGAACAGAAGGCCACATTCCAAATACAAATATGGTGGCACATGTTGGAGGTGCCAGACCCAAGCAGCTATTTCATCAACCTCCCAACAAGTTAGTTAACAAGGGCTTGAAGGAAGACATGGAAGAGGAGACAAGTCCAGGTCCATGCCTCAGTAACTCCCCCTCTCCTGCGGATGCAGAGGACACTACTTGCACCAACTCAGGGGTTTTGAGAAAACCATCTAACTTGGCATTAAATGACATCTCAGACGAGAACAATGTAGGAAAAATGGGCAGATTGGAAAATGAGACAACTTCCCAGTCTGTACTGGGACAAAAGGAGCCAACTTGGGTTCCGGATTCGGAAGCTCCTAACTGCATGTATTGCAAGGTGAAATTCACCTTTACAAAGAGACGGCATCACTGTAGAGCTTGTGGAAAAGTAAGCAGGATAAGCACATCTTTTTTCTGCTGTATTTCTAACATTAATATGTAGATGCCCTGTTCATAATTTGCTGCAAAAAGTGGTTCACATTTTTAATTTTGATCATTTTAGAAGCCATATAGTCAGTGTGTGCTACTAAACCAGACTGAATTCTATCGGCTAGTTCTTGATCACATCACCTGTCTCAGTCATTCATGTTTATGATATTTCCTATTCATAAAATATTCAATTAGTGACCTTTTGGAAACTTTTGCCCCTCGCAGCGAGCCCATAAAATATTAACTATTCAAAACAAGACAAAGCAGTGTGTAGGTTCACCATAATATGTTAGTGGTGCTCTTAGTAAGATAATGCGAGCGGAAACTAATCCTAGGATTTGTAAGATTTTTATCCTATTCAGAGGCTCATCTTAACAAGGATCGGACGAGACCGTTTTGGCAGGAAGATGTTAGGGCGTTTGTTAAGAAACGCTAGATGTGTTTTGTTCTGTCATAGATCCCAGCTTTCCCAAGGTAAATCTTAATTCTAAAAGTAATACCCCAAAGCAATTAGTATTATTTTGCCCTGAGCCACTTCTTTCTGACTGTTTGCTTATTATGCCATTCATTTATTTATTCATCATTTCTTTTATAACCAGACATTTTATTCCTGTCTTTTAAGCTAGATAAGGGATGGATTCATTAGTCAAAGTTGATATCTCTCATTGGGCCAACACAGAAAAAAGTAGTCCCATAACCTTTCGGGACCTCATTAGTCTTTATTTCAGACGGTCAGATGGCCTCTGAAGGCTTGAAAGCTTATTCAACTTTGCGTCTTTTTCTGTGCTGGCCTAAAGAAGTTTGAACTCATTCAAAAGCCAAAGCTGGCACAAATCCCAGTTAAGAGCATTACTCTCCAGCATGGCAAACACTGCATTAGAGGCACAATCATTCATGGTTTTGTGTCCAGGGTTTTTTAACGGTCCAGTTGTGTTTTTTTTTGTCCCCCGCAGGTTTTCTGTTCCGTGTGTTGCAGTGAAAAATGTAAATTGCAGTACATGGAGAAAGAGGCACGAGTTTGTGTTGTGTGCTATTACTTTATAACTAAAGGTAAGTCGGCCACAGCTCTCTTTTCCTTGAACAAAGAGACACATTTACTGGGGGACTTTTCTGTTTCTTCTACATTTCTCTTTCCTATACATTGCCTAGTACTGATTATCTTGTCTCGATAATTACAAAAAAAGCATTTGACATACCAGCGTCTTTTCTATTCCCCCCCCCCCCCCAAGTCAAGAGAATAATCAATTCTTTCTTTGCATTGTGAAACACGCCCTAATAATTTTATCATTCCCTTCTTGGCTGTCTACGTGTCTTCTGGTTTCTTCCACCACGTCAAGCCTTTCTTTCCTGCCTCTTGATGTCTGAGAACTGTCCTTGCACGCTGCTACTTTTTATCCATTTTTTAGCCTGTAATAATCTTTCAGGCTACTTGCCCTATCTTTATTTTGTTTTCCTTCCTTTAGTACAGGCTTTTGAAAGGATGATGAGTCCAACTGGTCCTAGCCCAAATCCCAATGCCCCCTCTGAATACTGTTCTGCCATCCCTCCTTTGATGCAGGCCCAGGCAGCAGGTATAATTAATTCTCATCCACCTACTGTTTTGGTGCCTGGCTCAGTTCTTAAGCAACCAGGAGCTGAAGGTAAATCGAGAAGCGGTATAAGTGGCTACAATATACAGTTCTAGTTTCTGAACAAATCTGGGTATTCTTGGTAGTTTACTTACATCATAATGCAATCTTTTTATGTATGGAAACTACCCCAAACCTTTCCTCTATCCTAGCAACACTATTCCTTGTTACTGAGCGCCGCACCACACCGCTGGCCGTTTAAAACTCTACTGTTAATGGCAAAGACCCCACATTGCTGGGTTTGTTACAAGTTGACATGGGGACACTTCCAGTGGCTGTGCATGCGCATGTCCAGGTTGCGGCCCTCCACCCGCATAATAGAGGTCTAGGTATTTGCTGTGAACAAATTTTTAATTCAGGACATGATGGGAATTGTATTTCCAACCTAGAACCCCCACGAGTATTAGATTGTTCTAGGAATGCTGCTTTTAAGAATTCTAGAACGGCATGTCAGTGCTGTCTAACAGAAATCATCTTTATTCATTCATTATTTTGGTTGTTATGGGAACCAGTCGTAGTTCTTTTTATATCTCTTTTCTTCTCGTGTATATTTAAGAACCTTTTTTTTCAAATTTCATAAACTATTTAGACAGATTTTTTTTAAAAAATGTTAGCCTTGTGCTACAGAAAGCTGTTGTAAAGTTTCTTTTAAGTAGAGAATAGAGTTTGAAGCATCCTCTGATTACACCACAGCCCATATGCATTAAGCCGGGTCACGCCAACTCCTGTGTAACTCTGCCAAATACATACACTATTAAATAATGTCCACAGGAGAGATTCCCTTCCCTGGAATGGGCTTGTCTTATTAGTGTATTCGGACCCAAACCTTGCCTGAAATCACCCCAAAAAACGTGTTGCTGAATCCATATGGTGTCACTCTGATTATTCTATTGTATTTATGTGAGGAGATCTAGAACATCTGCGCTCCTTATGTTCACAGTACCAAAATAAGTGATTATTTTGTGCAGACATCATTGTCCTTTGACTCTCTATTTATAGGTTAGCAGCTTTAGAATATCTTTGCTAAATCTACAATTCGTGTTATTAGCTTGTGTGTTTCTGCATTTCTTTTTCACAAATTGCTTGTATGTTGTTTCAGCTTATAGCAGCTGTGTGTTTTTATGTTATAATTGCATACTATATTCTATGTTCTATTAAGCCATTTTTTTGTGCATGTTTTTGCCCAAAATACAGTTTCATACCCATGAAAATATGTGCATTATCTACAATATGTCAAACCCTTCTTTGCTTTCACATTATAGGTAAAATGAGCTGTCTAATCGCTATGAATATTTGTGTTATCTAGAACAACATGTATTGGGGAGCATGATGGATAGGTTTTTAAATGTGCCACCTATGTTATATAATGAATGGCCTTGATGACCGAATCAAGCATATTATTTTTATTATTTTATTGTAAGATAAAAAAACAGGAATAAATGTAATCGGGGTTCTTTATTAGGGTGTCTTAATCTCTGCAGGACTGGGGCAGAAAGAACAGAAGAGAGTTTGGTTTGCGGATGGGCTGCTGCCTAACGGTGAGGTTGCTGACACTAGGAAGCTGGCAGGGATGGGGAAGAGAAGCTCCCAGGACTCCAGCCCGGTAACCCCTACATCACCAGAGCCTTCCATGGTAAGAGAATTAACTTCTTTACTATATATATATATATATATATATATATATATATATATATACTATATATATATAGTAAAGAAGTTATATATATATATACTGTATACAGATTAACGCTAACCCCAGAGATTTGTGTAACAAATGCATAATATTTATATTGAAGTAGTTAAGAAAAGAGCTGCTTAGCCCCCAGAGACTTGTCTATTTCTCCTCTTTGCTGAAACCAGAGGAGCTGACAGCACACACGTTCTGTGCAGATAGTAACGCTGTGTAGCTGCGTGTTCAAACAAAACTAAATGTAAAGATTTTTCGCCTGCAGGCTGCTGCACCGCCTCTTGACAAAGTAAAGGGTCCGGATCCACCAGCAGGTGATGACACTTCTCCCGATTTGCCAAAAAGGGAAGCCGGATCCAGTGCCTTTACAGTGAGCTCCTCGTCGGATTACACAATGCTCTGCGGGATCGAGAAGTGTGTGAGCCGAGAGTCTACTCTCTTACCGGACGATGACGTTAGTTTGCCGCCTCTTCTGCTGGCCACTGGTGAAGGAGGAGGCAAGTTTTTGGGAGGTTTTTTGGTTTTCAAAAGAACCCAGAGTGGATTTATATTACAATACACTTTTCAAAAGCATATTATATCACACTTATGGTTCTATGCTGGTCTGGCCACCGGCTTCTTGTTTTTGAGATGCTTTGCCACAGACACTTTGTCCACCCCTGGCGAGAACATGAGAGCAGCGTTTTCACTGTGTTAACACTTGAATAATTGTATATTGCCTTTGTAGGCAAGGGATGACAATCCAGAAGGATTGTTGATCAGACATCATGATTTTCTAACCAATGTTTTATCTTTTGCACGTGAGCAATTAATGCTTGGTAAACTAGCTTTACATCTAGAACACAATGAAACTTATATATAGTTACGAACTGCCTATGTTTTTACTTTATACCTGAAACAAAGTTATGCTAATATAATAATGATATATATATAGTGTGTGTGTGTATGTATATATATATAATATAAAATAAATAATACAAAAGTATTTGTGTGTTTCAGATGCACTAGTAAATGAAAATCCCACTAATAAAGAGGTCATGTTCCTTCTGGAAGACGATGGGCCAAACCCTTTGACGTTCATTCTAAATGCAAACCTGCTTGTGAATGTTAAGATTACATCTTGTAAGTAATGGCATTTATTCCAATTGTCACTTACTTAACACCAATAGAATGCTAATTGTCTTGAAATATTCCTGTTTCTTAAGCACGAGCTCGGTAGATAAGTGTAACGGCGTTCAGGTGGTAGAGGGTAATATAGTGTGAGGATGTGAACATGCATGAAGCTATCATGAGTATAGAACAGGACCATACAGAGGTTTGGAGCTTTTACAGTAGGAACAGTAAGGCAAACTAGATTATGGTTATCTGCCATCGCACTCTTTCTCCCACTGAGGTGTTATTTTGCGCTCTTTTTCTGATATAATAAATTGTCTTATGGAATTATACAGTGCCATCATACTTGTGAGTTTTGTGACTAGACTGATGGCATAAGGATAAGTTTTGCATACGAGAAAATGATACTGATATTTATTTATGGAACAGATGCAACTGAAAGGTGCTGGTTCTTTGCATCAAATGGATTGCATGGCCTTGGCCAGCCAGAAATTATCATTCTCTTGACCTGTTTACCAAACGAAGATACTTTGCCAAAGGATTTGTTTAAACTTTTTCTGAACATATACAAGGATGCACAGAAAGGTAACACATCTGTATTTACTTGTTGACACGCTTAGAATGTGTATTTTGGGTAGAAATGTGTTTAATAGCATGAACATTACAACTTGTGTTGTTCAGCTGTGGCACTTATAATATAGTAGAAAATGTAAGCAAAATTGCAAAAATTTGATATATTTTGTATAGTTTTTTTACTTGTTGCCATTAAAAATTTTTATGGGTTCATCAAACATTAAAAAGAAATTGAACAAACATATAGTAAAAATAACAGAAAATATTTAGATCCAGGTCTGAAGGGGTTAATCTGCTGGGGTTGTTCTATGTGTGTCACCTAATTTCTTTCTTTTTTTTTTTTTTTTACATATATTATACTAAGGGAATTGTGATTGAATTAAGATATGGTAAAAATGGCAAAAAAAGCATCGATCACTTAGGGGAGTAAAACCCCTGGTCACAAAGGGGTTAATCAAATAATAGAACTGTTTTTAAATATACCCTAAAATAACTTTATATGCAAAATTCTCATTTCCGTTTCTATTTGAGCCAGTTTAGCTGCAATGAAAAATGCTGGCTAGAATGGCACGTTTAATCTTCTGGGCCTTGCTCGCCCCCACTGAATCCTTGATGGCACAGCTGTAAATATAATTGCTCCTTTTGTATCTTTAACAGGAAAATATATTGGCAATTTGGAAAATGTGACTTTTACTGAAAGTTTTCTGGGTAGCAAAGATCATGGAGGGTTCCTGTTTTTTGCACCTACGTTTCAGGATCTTAGCGGACTCCCTTTACCTAATAACCCTTTCTTGTGCGGGGTTATCATCCAGAAAATGGAGGTTCCGTGGGCAAAGGTTTTTCCAATCCGTCTGATGTTAAGATTGGGAGCAGAATACACTGGTGAGTTAACTTCCAATTTAATTAAATTTCATAATGTAGCAGCGGCTGGAAGTAAGCCCAGGTTTTTTAGGTTTTACTGTTAAGCACTGCTGTGTCTTTAAAGAAAATATATACCTGTGTGTGTGTTTGTGTGTGTGTGTGTGTGTGTATATATATATATATATATATATATATATATATGTGTGTGTATGATATATATATAATAGAACTGAACTGCAGACGTAAAAATACATATTGTTTTACCTATATTTTTCCGTTCTATTTTTCACTCATTTAAGTGTATCCTACACCTGTGACATGTCGACGAAATCGGAAAGCTGTGTTTGGAGAAATAGGACATACAATAATTAACTTACTAACTGTAAGTATTGATCATACATGGTCTTTTAGAACGTGTGTCTCGCTGTACTCGGTACATATGAACTGTGTTTTGGCTTGTATGATTTACCTAGTCTCTGAGAAGCTACATATTTGTGTAAGGAAGAGCAGCTAATGACATTGATGAGAACGTCATGTGTCTAACGTACAGATTTCTAAGGAACATTTATGATGGGAAGCGGCCCATGGTGCTCCAGTTTCTTTCTTTTAACCCTCCAGTGAATTATTCTTTCATTTCCCGTGGAATCGGGCATACCCACTTATGTTTTGAGTCCTTGTAGAATTTCTCAGTGCCTTGGGAATTTTCCTGCCTTGGTCTGATTAACAGCGTGAGTTTGGAGCCGTTAGGAACTATGTGCAGTCCACGGACAGACTCCAACCACAGTTCCTTCTTTCATGGATTTATTCTTTTTTATTTTTTGTTTTTTGATTGCATTATTAAACAAATACAATTTAAAGAACTATTTAAAGTGGCCAATAATTGCCAGGGAAATTCTCCCATTGAAATTAATGTGAGCCCCCAACACAATGTTTGCCAAGCCTGTGCTGAAGCGGACTAGTGTAAAGCATACTGTGTCAGGAGGCTGCACGTAAAAATTCCTGGGTGAGGGGCAAATGCATATGGGGGAGTATTCTGCAGAATGCCCTTATGTATTTACAAGGGGACGACTACGTAAAGGGACTAAAGAAGAATGGGCCACTCCTGCTATCTCGAGGAATCTCAATGTTATGCTTGTTTGTGCAGTTAACATCTCATCAGTTTATCATATTCCACACAATGGTGATTTCACCTCTCTGAGAAGCATCGTGGATGCTGAGGTTGGGGCTTCTGTCTTATAGAGTAAACTTGCCTCGCATCTTTGAACCAGACTGCCTTAATGGATCAAATTATTTTGCTATGCTGTGGGAGATCTTTCCTCTCTAATGGCAGAAGTGAGCAACAATTACTGTGCTATGTATAAATGTGTGTGTATATATTTTTTGCAGGACCTCAGAAATTACCAGTATACAATACCGCATGTTGATGGACTGGTGATTCATATGAAAATGGGCACAACATGCATAAAGATCCCTTCAAGCAGACATAATGAGGTGACTGAGATTATTCACCGCCAATCAAAATGTATTTTCTAAACATATAAGTCTCATAAACAGGAGGCTTTACTGAGCATAAACCATTCTGTGATTTATACTGATAACTTTTGGAATGTTATCTTACCTTTTTATAGTTTTATGTTCTGTATATATTTAGACTGACTTCAGTGTTTAATAAAGTTAACTTTTGTATACCGTATTTGCCCGATTATAAGATGAGGTTTTTTCCAGAGCAAATGCTCTGAAAAATACCCCTTGTCTTATAATCGGGGTCGACTTATAATCAGACCTCAAATAGGTCTGACTATGAGACTAAGATCCAGATCCCCCGCAGCGATGCAGGGGACCTGGATCCTCCTGTGTTATGCCCCCCAACTTACCGGTGCTTCTGAGTTCCCGGTGCTTAGTCCGGGCAGCGTGTAGAGCTCTAC
>VKOC01007356.1:0-36762 GCA_009364415.1 Spea multiplicata | reverse complement strand
GGAAGATCTGATCCCACGTGGCAAGCTTCTCTGTAGAATGAGGTCATGTTATATCACACAAACCGCATCATCGTACAAAATCTGTCAATAATGTGGTGTTCAGGTAGGCTCTTGACTTCTACCACAAGACCCTGCAATACCCAACGGTGCAGGTCACCCAGTCCAAACCACTATGAACGTCTTCCAACCGCAAGTTCAGAGGTCCGTAACTTAACGCAAATTGTATAATAATGTAACAACTGTTACATCTACAATCAAACACAATGTAACATAAATGAAGCAGCTGTGTTTCTTTAAAGTAGCATCGATAAATTTGCAGGTCATCGTCCACCATAAAACACAAGCCACGAAGGACAGAATAATAAATAATATCCGTTAGCCCTTTGATAATTGGGAATAAGTAGGTAATATCGAATGAAACGTTTCTAACTTGGGGTAAAATAAGACAGATCATTTTCATTAGTCCATTTATAAGAATAATAAGCTAACGATACATGTGAAAACAAGCTTTAGCCGCTCAGAGCCTCTACACACATTAATACTTCTGAAAAGTTTCAGATTACTGAAGTCAGGCAGGAGTTGGCCAGCCGCGTCGGTGTACTTGAGCCGTGATAATTAAAGCAGCGTTCGCTCAGCCGCCGAGAATTCATACGCAAGGCATATGGGATCGCCGCCGGGTATCAGATATTGCCTGTGACTCACTAGGCTTCCTACATCTAAGTTCCATCTACTTTGTAACAGGTGCCTCCGATAGCCTGTTCTCATTGGCTCCGGGGCAGAACAGCCATAATATTTTAGGATTTCGGTAACTCCATTCCCATATCTGAAATTCTGCCGACCAGGAGAAACCAGGTCAAGTACCCAACCAGTCAACCTGTTATACCTAAACATTGAAACGTACAGGAAAACTCAATAAGAGGGGGGGGGAAAGTGGAATATTAAAAATCTCTATATTATTATCAGGGCTTTATTCAATCTGATTGCCAGAACAAGGGTAAATAAAATTCCAAATATTAAATAAATCAAAAAAATATTAATTAAATGATGTATAAATACAAATATCTTGTAATAAATCATATAAATTGAATTGGATTTTCTCTTTGTTTCTTGCATTCCAGCTTTTTACTTTTTAAAAATATCTCTTTGAAAAACATAAAAAAGAAAAAACTTGAAATAAAAAATATAAAATATCTCTTTGACTCTGAACCCAGTTGTTTAAACCGACCTAAGAAATCTCACAGATTCGGTACGCATCATTCCATGGAATCTAAAGTCTTCCAACCACAACACAGACTCAGGGTTTATGATCATAATTTACATTACGCAGGAGCGGTCTGGTTTCTCGATTGCAATCCAGACACCTGGATGTTGTTAGTTTTCACTGTCCGCCTATAGTAATAGCGCTGCTGGAGCTCTATTAATATAACCTTTAAAAAGTGCATAAACAAATGACTACGGGATCAAGCTGATATTGTCGTTTTTAGGAGTTTGCCCCCCAGGATTCTAGATTGAGACTCAGCCAGTTGAGAAATCTCCAATGACCCCCGTCTACCCCCTTACACCTCTCCCCATCTGAAGTCCCTGCGCGATAGGACTCATCGCACTGACCTGCATCAGAGTTCACACCCGCAGCGAGGGGCAGCTTGTGATCGGCACACGTCCCGTCCATCCTCAGCCCCGCACAGTTTGAGTCACCACTAGGGATTCGGTGAGTTTCCTATTTTAGGTCTTTTGGCGAAAAGTAAACAAATGTCACCCTTTCACGTGTCCTCATCTCCAGAACAATCCCCACCCTCCCTACGCACCTTCTGCGAATCCCCAGGCAGAAGCGAAGACGGAAGGACAGCGAGGGCGAAGAGCGTGCTCTGTGTCCGGATAGACGATAACTCAAGCAAAGAGAGAGAGAGAGAGACGACCGTGCGTCCGTGACAGTGAAGCACCTGAGCAAGTGACCGTTTACATTGACAAAGCCGTGTCCTCTCTGTGACACCGACAGCAATACCTAAGTCATGAGGACAGCTGTTCTACAGCTTGTAACGATGTAACCGAGTCCAACTTCTCCAACAATTCAATAAAGCAGAACCTTCCTGAACCAAATGAATCATCACGACCCTCTCTTCTCCCCGTTTCCCAATATTATTTACTTTCTGAACATCTCCGCTTTCACGTCTTCTCCTCAACCTTCCCTTCTTCAAGTGTCCTTCATCGGATCTCTCTTTTTTTCTTACATTTCTCGGACTTTTCCTTTCCTCCCTGCGTGTAACGTTGTCAGGTTTTCTCCCTCTCCCGGTCTCCCCCCTTCCGACTTTCCGCACGTAGGGTTTTTTTTTTTCTTCACTATTCGGAATACTCAGCAGTATCTGGATGAGTGGGAAGGGTGAGGGGGGGAATAATCCGTGTGCTGGTGGCACTGAGATACACAACCATCGCTAAATATTTAGACAGGAGCCCAGGGAGAGGAGCCTCTCTAAACATTAGTCTCTTACTTAGCGCTGATACAAGCAATCTCGTCTCGTCTCTCGCCGGACTGCTCTGTCTGATAGAACGTTTACTTTCCCCACGCAAGACAGTGCTTTTGTGGACAATTTGCGAAAAAAGGAGCACTTTTTTTTTTTTTTACTTTTAAATACCTTTCGATATCCCAATGCGCTTCGCGACTTAACAAATTTATCTCAGAACCGATTGATTGCAAGCTGTTGCCCACAATGCCCTCTAGTCCTTGGACAAGTAGAATAACATATTGTCTCTAAACGCTTTGGGTTTATTGTTCTTCTTTGTGAACATTCCATGGAATCATTTGGTGCTTTTTCCCCCAAATAGGAAATTTCATAATTACATGGAGCAAGATGAAAAAAATTAATATATTAATTAACCTTTTCTATAACTTTTTTGTCTCAGTACTCCTGATGGTTTGTATTTGCTGATCCGGCTGCCCGGTCCCCTTCATAACGCATAATTATTGCTAAAAAATGGGATTTTTCAGCACAACTTTTTAAAATGTACTGAATATCCCCCTTTTGTTGCCCGCGTAACTTTATTTTTCCTTTCTCAAGTCTTCAGCTGTACGCATCACTTTAAAATGGTTACTTTGTACTAAATATCCCAATGCGCTTCGCGACTTAACAAATTTATCTCAGAACCGATTGATTGCAAGCTGTTGCCCACAATGCCCTCTAGTCCTTGGACAAGTAGAATAACATATTGTCTCTAAACGCTTTGGGTTTATTGTTCTTCTTTGTGAACATTCCATGGAATCATTTGGTGCTTTTTCCCCCAAATAGGAAATTTCATAATTACATGGAGCAAGATGAAAAAAATTAATATATTAATTAACCTTTTCTATAACTTTTTTGTCTCAGTACTCCTGATGGTTTGTATTTGCTGATCCGGCTGCCCGGTCCCCTTCATAACGCATAATTATTGCTAAAAAATGGGATTTTTCAGCACAACTTTTTAAAATGTACTGAATATCCCCCTTTTGTTGCCCGCGTAACTTTATTTTTCCTTTCTCAAGTCTTCAGCTGTACGCATCACTTTAAAATGGTTACTTTGTACTAAATAATCCATTTTTTTTGGTGTTTACACATTAAACAAGAAGTATGTGTAAAACCCCATCATATTTTACTATTATTAGTAGTCTTCTTAACTTCCCGTTCTCATGATTTACATGATTATTCCTCCTCATTTAGTTATCTCTCCCCTATCATTAAGTTGCTGATCGCTGTTAATTGGTTCAGGCAGCCTGTATATGAAGGAGGGGGGGAAATTGATTAGATTCTGCTATTTCTGCCACATTTAGCCACAGATCACGGCTTCCCCAATATTCATTTTTAAACTAAAGATCTCCAAGACTCTGACGCTGAGCAACGGACCGAAAGCCTGAGCTTTAATAAATAAATCTAAATAAATCTAATTATTATTTGTTTTAGTATTATTACTTTTATTTATTTATTTTTTTATTTTCTTTCTTTTTTTCTTTAAGGTGCAGTTGCCCCCTTTAACTGCCCCTGGCTGATGGCTGCTATTACTGTTATTGAGAGTAAATCTCCTTCTGACGGACGCTTTGATTTTGTGCGAACAATGATCACGGCAGAGCAGGTGGATCAGACTAAGGACAAAAAAAAAAACCCCAACGTGACACACATCTCCCGTTACCTCCGCGTCACAGCGTGAGCAAACACAGGACACTAAAGTCTCATTCTTACCTACCGATGCGTGATTGGTTTTGTGTACAATACAACTGCAAGTTGAATGAGGAAGGGCAACTATGGCATAACCCCAACGCTCCACGAACGTCAATCAGACAGAAATACCTCTCTCTGTTGTCTTCAGAGAAGGCAGCCTGTCTGGCTTACAAAAGCCCGGCACGAGGCGCCTGTGTTGTATACCATTAAACGCAATCAGCGCTTCTGTTACATAAATAAGATAAACATCATAAATCCGAGGCTGAGGTCTACCTTTAAGCAAGAGATGACCTTGCGGGGGGGGGGTAGTCTCGCTGGCCGTTGAGGGACAGAAGCAGCTGAGAAGACTGAGCCGACAGGCAGGTCGGAGACTTAAAGGTCACGCTTCTCGGACGAGTACCCCGTACGAAGGGTCACAGCCCGTACCTGGATCAGCACGACTTCTGGCGTCATGGGCAGTCCAGCGAGGAAGCAGTTAAACCGAATTCCTATCGACGCAAATTTGAATTTTTTTTTCAAATGAAAAAGCCGTTTTGTAACTGTGTTGTGTGCTGTGAAAGCAGGGCGGTGAGGTGCAAAAGCCTGCAAGTCTGCACAAAATATTATACATTTGCACACTTATCATTAGTTCTTATTTATATTATTGCGATACTAGGTAACGAGGGTCCTGCTCGCACTTAGCGGCGTCTGCAATTCTGTGATGATTTCTCGCCCGGTTGGTAACACGGGGGGCTCGGACATGCTTCTCCTTATTGCCCTCAACATTTTCCCCATAGCTCCCCACATTCTGGGTCCCCAACCTTCTTCCCAACTTTTAATTTTAGCATTTCCCTGTCATCCAAGTGTCCTCTTTTCCGGGGCAAAGCCGTCCCATTGTCCTGCTTTTTCTGGGATTGGGAATCGTGGATCGGTTGTGGAGATCCAATCTCCCCTGACCGACCCAGAAACTGTAGCATCATCACAGCTGAGTGCCGCCAGGCGGCCCTGCCGGTCTCCACTACTCTTTTCTGGTATTGGGAATCGTGTTGGGGGGGTATGGAAATAGGGAACAGGCAAAACCAGGTGACTTAATACCATAAAGATTTATGGCACACAATTGTATCCAAGTCTGACCACCTTGCATTGATACTCCAGGTGACCGCATCAAGTAGACCTAAACGTGTCACTTTACGTCATTTCAGTTTTATGGTGCCATGTGTCTGGCAATATCTCCTTTCCCCATAGTTATTAATGTATTTCTGTTCCAGCTCCCTTTGTATTTATTCACACAGTGACAATTAGTAACGGCTCCATCTTTGTTTCCACGTCGCCCGTCGTCTCGGCCCTCGCAGCTGGTTCATACAAGAAAAGGGATTAAGGCATTTTCAGATCATCGCTAGGAGAAGACGAACAGTGACTTTGCTGTGTGGGGTTTGTCTATAATCCAGTTCCGTGTACTCAAGGATCTAGCAGTAATCCCATCCTAAATATCGAAGGCTCAAATCCAGTGAATCGTTAACAGCTGCCATCTATGTATCTATATGTAGCAATCCCAGCAAAACCCAACTGGGATCCATGAGATCCAAGAGAGAACCAAGATAAATTCTCTCTATACTGTATATATTGCCAATGTATAGATCGACAGACCATTAGCCCCCAGTCCCATAATGCACTGGGTCACATTGTACATTGTTACATTATCTCCCTTTATATAAACTGTCATGGCCAGGGACCAGGAAGTAAAAATGATAACAAACCAAACAAAAATCAATCTTTACGTTTCTAAATACTAACCTCTCTAATTTCTCCATCTCAGTTTCTGGAATCAGTGATGTTTCATGTAGCTGGTAACCTGGTAACCGGTCTCTGGATATCCAAAGGGCCCTGTGGTTCTTAAAGTAATGAGTCAGACATTTATAAAAGTCATTTTTGTGGACTTAGTGGATCATTGACCAATAGAGGAGGTCCTCTGATCTCCCCTGACCAATCCAACGAGCTGGGACATTGATTGAGGTCTGCATTTTTTCAGCTTAGACTTCAATCACAGCTGCCACGTGGTCACCACGCCAAAGGTGACCGTAAAAAAACCCACCTGAAGGCAAGCCCCCTAATGTCACCCATACGGAAGAAGGTCTCCTGCTTTGGACACCTGAAATGTTGAGGGGTATGGTGAGGGGATCATTCAAAATTCCTCTCACTGTGAAGTTCCTCTTTGAGGATGAATCTGAGCAACTTGTCCAAAAAGTTCTGGACTTGATCTGTTTGTGTTCTCGTCTGAAATCTCGGATTTTGGCAGGGAATCGAGGCAGTTTCAGCACTCGTTTTGTTTATATGGATAAAAACAGAGATAAAACATTCAGAAATAGAGAGCTGAGATTTCAAAGCTGTCTTCTGAGGCCATGCATGAAGGTGACACCATAACTTTTTTTGTGGTCCACTTTTCACCTCTTTATAAAGCATAGACAGCTGGACTCTGGCTTTTAATTTGAGAAGAGATAAAAAAAAAAAATAAAAAAAAAACTAATACAAAATTATAAAGGGAATAATTCTTTAGAAAAGTAGTATTAGAATCTGATATAAAAATGTCATAAACATGTCAGCTGTTTGCATTCCGAGCACAATGGCCACTTTATCGTCTTTTATTTTTTAATAGGAACACAGAGTCTTCTGTCAGTTCTCTCCAATAAACAGTAAATAAAAACCATGAATGCCACCAGGTTCTTTCTGAATAGTTCACTGTATGTAAGGAGCTCAAATTTCCATTAAAATACAAAACAGAGAAACTTAATTTATGTTCTACCAAAACCGAGATAATCTCTTGTGTGTCCGCGGCCTCGTTTGTATCATTACAGCTTGGCGCATATGTTTTCAACTAGGTCCCCAACGTTTTTGTAGGATATCAAGATTTTTTGCTGTAGAAGAGGCCTCTGAGTTCTATGTTGCCCCCAAAAGGTAATAACTTTCTCTAAACGCTTCATCTTCTCTCAGACCAACAGCTACAGTACATCCAGCTATAGCCAATGTCCTTACCTTCGTCATTACAGCGATATAAGACTGGATTGTCCCCACCATAAAAATGATGGTGTCCTGTCCCCTTGAGTCACTGGATAGAAACTTCTTGACACTTCGTTAGAACTTTGGAACTCAACCGTTGTATAAACAATGTATACTTTTTAATCACACTAAGTACACATCTTCCAACATGTGGAAGCCCAACAAGGAACATGTTTGCTTTAGGAGTTGAGGCTCAGCTAGAGGCAAGGGGTTAGCCAAGACTATGTGACCTAATGAAATACATTTTATATTCATAATGTAACACTTTTCTCGCTGTTTCTATACACAATATCGGGGCTTTTAGGGCTGTAGAACCCTGTGATGCCCTCATACCCAGCAAACATTCCGAGCTCCTAGAAAATCAGGGGTATCAGGGGCGAGGAGAGGGACACATGGATTTACTATTAAAAAGTTGAGTCAGCTTCTTCTAAGAACATTTTTAGTTTATTTTACTCTTCCTTTTTGCTTGTTTTCCGGCTTGATATGAAATCAGAATGGGGAAAGCTCCTGGTTTCAGGTTTTTTCATGAAGAAGCACCCATTGAGTCTCTTTGGTGAAACGCCAACAACTGGATGACCATTAGATTTAAGTCAGGGACCTGTAAGACAAACAACATCAACTGGTGTTCATGGGGATTTAACACACACATTGAAATCTGGTGCCATAAAAACAGAATATTTACTTGCAGCGTTAAGAGAAGAAACCTAGTCACTGATAATCATGGTCCCCTAGTGAAAAATCACTCAAGACAAGAGTGTTCTCTCTTGGGAATTCCATGTCAGTAATAAATTTACATTTGACCGCGCAGATAAAGATTTCTCTGAAGCCTGCTGTCAGGTGTTGAGTGACAGGGATCTTTACGCTGGCGGCACATTAGAGGACTTAGTGCATTGGATACCATTTGAAATACAAAAAGAAATATGCACCACTAATTGCCAGCAACGGTAATAACCTCCTAAATAAAAAAATCAATATATGTATTTAATAATAATAATAATCATCATAATAATAATAAATATGCTAATAGCATATTCAGCTGAGATATGAAAATGTAAAACGGAAAGATTAAAAGGATGGCTTTCATCTGATGGCTGCTATATCTGAAGGTAGAAACCTTATACCCCTAAGAAGGAAACCTTAATACGCTAGAAGGTGGCTAAGGGGTAAACGCGTCATAATGTATGCATGATATTCACTGGTATATAATTTAATTTAAAAGTGGTTATCCAAGGATTACGTTGACCATCGTTGAAGCCCCATTTTTTTTTCTTATGGGCAAAACCAGCATTGTTTTCTTTGTCTTCATGTGGATCAATTCATTAGAGTAGTCTTATTTCAACCTACGTTACAATAACTATGTAACAGAAGCCAGGAACTTAGAGGAACAAGAGGCCTTCAAATAAAGGAAGAATGTCTCAAGAACAAAAAAAGCTCCTTTCAATGCATTTCCACCAAAATTAAACTCAAATTAAAATAACAAAAGTCACCCTAGGAAGGCACAGCTAAAAAAAAGCAGACCTTACACAAACCTGATTCAATTCATTTTAAGTTTTAAAGGTATGATGTCATCTTTAACATCTGGCAGAATCATATCCACTTCTGCCCCAGTGGATATTTTTGGATCCTCTTGCCTTTAACCCATCGATGTAAACATTTCAGCTATTAAAGGTTCTAAATAAATTGAGAAAACATTCTGGATTCTTGGGTAAGAATCTGAGGTGGGCCGACAGGTAGGTTTGTAGCACAAATTTCCTAAAAAGTCCCCAAGAACAGTACAAGCATTTCAACAAAAATTGGACCTAACTGAGATATGTTTATCCGAGGACATTCCAGGCTAGTCAAAGATTCTAGTATCAAAATTAAAATAACCTATAGAGTAAAGAAAAATAATTCCTGAAATTCTATTTATTCTATTTTCAGCTCTTTTATCTGGGTTGATAAGCTAAATATGTACAAAATGAAGGCAGGGAAGTCGAAAGACCAGGCACATTGATGCATCAGTCTGGAGCATGTAGGACGTTCAGAATGGATATTTCTGCCTAAAATGTCGTTTTCTGTTCCGTCTTGTATGCCTTCTACATCACCACGTCTCGAAGATTTGTACCACGGACTCATAAGACTAATGGAGTGCATGAAATAGCGATGTTCTAGAATGGAAAAGGTAAACCTGTCCTCACAATAATGTTACCAACTATTCTGATCTAATGTTGGTTAGATGCCTCAGAATGTATCTAATAGTATTTCTTCCAGTTAGAATGGATTTTCTCCCATTTCAAGGTAAAACATTGAATTCAAGAGCAGTTATCAAGGGCTCGCTTTGACATCAAGGCCATCCTTCAAAGGCGATGTTTCCTCGAGTTCCATTGTCGATTTTTCTTCTCCATTTTTAATCGTAAACTCTAGCTCTTGCAATTTATTTATTTTTACATTCTAAATACCTAAACTCGTATTCTACCAATAAACAAAAATGTTTTACAGACAAAAGGAATCCCTCTGTGTCTTTCTGTTGATCTGGCAACATTCTAAGTAGATATCATAAAGTGTATCTCGGACGTTAGCTGTCTGTTCTAATTATCCACGCTTGTCTAGTTACATCGGTGAAAACCTGTTGACCCAGGCGAAACGTAAATCCATAATTTTGACAGGCAGAACGTCCTGTGTTTAATGAACGCCCCAAACCCCAAGCCTCCCTTTCGACAAATCCTATCTCCCATGGTGGTGGATACATATTGACAGTTTGCATGTATGAGGTTTGTGATCAAAGGCAGGTTCCAGAACCAAAACACACATCGATTTCAGTGGTCCTTTGCAAATTCCCCCTGTCCTTTCATCTTGTTTAACCATTCGAGGTCCATAGGGAAGGGCAGCTCACTTGCTCAAAAGGATAACTTTCCAGAACCCATCTCATCTCTCTATCCAACTATCCAACTGATGAACAGAATGTCGCTTGTGATTTTACAGAACAGCTGACCCATAAGAGGAAACCAGTGACCCGAAGTGAGTCGTACAATACCGGTATATCCTGTGTGTGAGATTAAGTGTTATCTGAGCTTTAGAAATAAAGGTTACAAACAGTTTACATTGCACAGATCCTATCAGGATCCCTGTTAACAATGCCCGTGGTTTAGTGTATTTTTCCATCTGTGGGTAACATTAGTTCCTTAGATACAATAACTGGCAAGTTCTAGAAGAAAGTGGTAAAAATAGGCATATGATGGTAATTTCTGATGTGTACTCAGATGTTACTCCTACCCCTTAAAGGGGGCAATCACTGAGATCAGTCTTCCAGTCTATCATTTCCTTATGAAGAATTAACCTTCCCGCACTCCATCCTGATTCTGAGAGCTATGATAGAAACCAAAAATCATAGTTAATGGGTTAATATCCGATGCCAATGCTGGTGGTGCGGGAGCAGAGATGTTGCATTTGTTGTATTGCAAAAGCTTTAATCAACCACTGATATCATCTCTAATGAACATAAATAGATTTTTGCACACAAGCTCACGTTTGCACAGACACTTCCTTGCTCATAGATACACATCCATGCTCACACACACTTACACATACACATCCATGCTCACATACACTTACACACACACTATTAACATAACACATCCACTGCTCAACACACACTTACAACATACACATCCATAGACTCACATACACTTACACATAGACACATCCATGCTCACATAACACTTTACACAATAGCACATCCATGCTCCATACACTTCCCACATAGCACATCACATGCTTAATCACACACACTTACTACATACACATCCATGCTAACACGACACTTACACATACACATCGCATGAATGCAATACACATACACATCCATGCTATACAACCACTTAACACATACACCATCATGCGCTACAACACTATTACACATACACCATCCATGCTACAACACACCCAATACCTACATCCATGCTCTACACACACTTTTACACACATACATCAATGCCCTATGTCACTATACACTTACAAAAGCATACACATCCATGCTCACCATACACATTAACACATTACTAACATCCATGCTCACTACACTTAACACATACACATCCATAGCCTCACATACACTTACACTTACACATCCATGCTAACACACTTTACACATACAACAATCCATGCTAACACACACTTACACATGACAATCCATAGCTCAACATACACATACACATACCATGCTAACACACAACCTTACACATACACATGCATGCTCACACACCACTATACACATATACACATGCCAATCGCTCACATACACTTACACATACACATCCCAATGCTAAATTTACACCACTTACACTTACACACATCCTATTGCTAAACACACTTACACATACACATCACATGCTCACAACAGCTTACACATACAAACATCACACATGCTTTAACACACATCTTACACATAGACATGCATGCCTCACACACTTACACCAATACCATCCATACATGCTCACACACCACTGTACACATACACATCCATGGACCTCACACAACTTACACATACACATCCATGCTCACGCACTTAACAATACACACATGACCATGCTGCCACACAACAGCTTACACATAAGCGAACTCACACACTTCACATACACAAATCCAATGCTCACAAACACTTACATCATACTCCATCCATGCTCACACACACACACACACTTACAACATACAACATCCTCCCAATGCTCACACACACACACTTACACATACACATCCATGCTCACACACTTACATATACACATCCATGCTCACAACACACTTACACATACAACAATCCATGCTCACAACACAACTTACACTCACATCCATTGACTTCACACACACTTACACATACACATCCATACTCACACACTTACACATAGATGCTTGCACACTTATACATACACATCCGTGCTGACACACACACACTTGCATATACATATCCATGTTCAAAAATGTACACATACACATTCATGCTGACACACAAACATCCTTACCCACTTTCTCTCATACCCCCCACCTCACTGACAGCAGCTTTCTATCTGGCACTTGAACATTGTCTGAGCAGACTTGTGTTTAACCGCAGGGGCGAGTAACCTCATATTACCCCACTGCGTTCCTTCTTCCCTGGGTTGGTCCAAAATTGTTCACAAAGGGCAAGTCCATACCTTTGTAAACAATTTTGGACCGGACGGGGGGAAATTGTGGAACCTCCTGATGAGTGACACCTCGAGTGGACCCCCTCGCCCCCCTAAGTACACCACTGGTTCAGACCTTTGTGAATAAGCCCCCATAATGTTATCCAAAGCTGAATTTTTGAGATTTAAAGCCAATTTATTAATTCACAAGAAGGGTTGGTGAATCAAGCACAGAACGCTCTCTAACACCCACTTGTGTAAATAGGATTTGCTGATTATACCCTGCGGATTATTGTTTTTTTTCATCTTGCGCGTCGTGTTTGGAGAACAATCCTTTTTTTTTAAATCAATTGTTAAATAAACATCACTTTCTGAAAATGTTCCCAAAAGTGCAGAAAAAAACCCAAATCTTTTAGCACATTTTGTTTTACAATGCCTAAAGCTCTCAAAGTCAGCAGAATTTGCTATCGAACATAAAGCTTTGAAACATGTTTTCTTTTGCGACGCGAAACGCCATAAATCTTGCGTGTATTATAAACATTGTAATACCTTAAATGAGCGGTTGCCCTTTTTTGGTGAAATCAAATTTCCCCCAAACTATGCGCGGCTTCCACCCTTCTGCAATCCTTTCTACTAATATATTTCATTACATAATCGCAGCCAGCCTGGCAGAGGTCTGGGGTGCTGCGGATTTGTACGGCCAAATAGTTGGGAAGTCAGTGTTTAAGGTACGGTTCATAACCTCAATTTTGGACGAAGTCCTAATGGAACGGTGTCTCAGAACATAATGTTTGTGTGACGGAAAGCAAAGGAAGTCCTGGCCGTCTCAAATATTTAATGGAAGCGACGTTACAATATGTGTCTGAGTAATCACCGTACCATGAAAAGCAAAAAAAAAATAAAAAATAAGACAAAAAAAAACATTTCAAAAGGGATAATTCTGTCACATAAAGTTCTGTTTGTTTAAGCTGCCGTTATTGTTGGAGATGGAACAGACACGTTCGGTGAACAGCTCCGAGCCGCCATATATTCATAATACCAGACTCTGTAGCTACGGCTGAATTTGTATTTTTTATTTAATATGTCTGTTTTAGTACGAGCCAAAGTTGTAAAGTGATTGTTCGGTATCTGCCTGGCCAGAGGGTGCCGGTACCATACCGGTACTTGACCCGAACCCTGCTTCCTCCTTTTTCGACCTAGTATCCGATACCCTACAGCGACAATAATATGATTTTGTTGGATACCTGGGGTTTTGTATAAATAAATTTATATCTCAAGAAATCTAAAGGCAGTGACTTGTTAATGGTGCCAACCAAACCACTTCTAATAATGGTCCTCATGGAAACCATGGAATGGTAGACGGTAAAGATATTCTCAATGAAGTCAAGCAGGGATTCAGCAGGGAGAAATACACCAAACGGGACGTTCCGATATCATTAAATCAGAGTATTAAGGGATTAACTGCAGATTGTGTGACCTTCGGAATCTGCAAATTTGCCCCAGACCCTGAGTTTGGGGTAAAAGAATTACCTAGAAGAATTCAAGCTGTTTTGAAGGAAAAGGGTGGTCACCAAGTATTGATTTAACATTTTCTTCTGTTCGCTCGCTTTTGCATTTTTGTGAAATTATAGAAATAAGCTATTAAAAATGTCTATTTTTGAGAGCATTCATACAGCATTTTTACTTTTGCACGTTTGCACAGTACATACACACTACCATTCAAAAATTTAGGGTCACTTAGAAATGTCCTTGTTTTTGAGCAAAAAAAAAGCACATTTTGTCCATTCAAATAACAGATCAGAAATCCAGCGCAGATGGGGTTAATGTTGTAAATGACTATTGTAGCTGGAAACGGCTGATTTTTAATGGAATCTCTTCATAGGCGCACAGAGGCCCTTTATCACTCCCATCACTCCCGTGTTCCAATGGCGCTTTATCACTCCCATCACTCCTGTGTCCCAATGGCCCTTTATCACTCCCATCACTCCTGTGTTCCAATGGCCCTTTAATAATACAAAATGACTTATTTTTAGAATAGGAATGAATGTCAGTGAATATTTGGGGATTTTGGTCAAAGGACCAAAAGAAGAGTTTGCCTAAAACACTAAGGCGATCTTCCATATTAACAATGCATTTTACAGGGCCAGCTCGGACTAATCTAAAACATTCAGTTCTCCTGGCTTAGTAAATATGCCCCTATGCGTTAGGCTGCCAATGGCTGTAGTGTATGATCAGTCTCGTGACCGCATTATCCACCAGCACGCAAATCCTTCTTGGACAAATGGATGCCTCTCAGCTGTATTGATGCATTGAGATCCCCGGCACAATAACCCTGCTCATGTTTAATATTTGCGGAAAGGATTAAGCCTGGCCCACTGACACAACCCTTTATTAGAAGGTAACGTTAGACGTCGGATCTGTGAGATCGGGTATGTTTTTTTCCTTCCTATCACTGTACTAAGGTCAGTTCGTACAAGTTACCCGCAGCCGTGTTTTCATTAGAGATCCCCCCCACCCCAAGTACAAATAGAAAGCACAGATTATCCGCTATGGAGCTCTGAGGTTTAGTGAATAGTTGGATGCTTCTGTGTATGTTTTGGAAGCCCTTGAATGTCGGTCCCCATATTTACACTCCAGACAGGTTCGTCAAACCGGATTAATAAATGAAATGCACTGAGACCTCTTCAGCCCGGCCTGCGCAGGGTAGATGGGGCAGAACGGTTCCTCTCTGCCGGCAAATGTTTCCAATATGTCCGTCTTCTGGTCCTCAGCTACATCACCCAAGTGTTGGCTGTCCAGTGACCGTAAGATGGGCAAAGACCTACATCATGATGGTAATTGGACCTGTGAGGTGCACTTCAATGCATATGATAGCTGAGAGGTCTCTTTTTTGTGGTGTCCCCCTCGTAGAATCCCAACATATGCTTTTGCCTCTACCCCCCCCACAGCTGATTGCCATGCCGGAGCTCCACCGCCGGCACTGCCAACTCTTCGGGTGATGGAGGCAGTCTAACGAGACCCATCGTGCATGGTAAACAGTCCTATTGACTTCTCCTGTACAGATTGGCATGGGGGGGCTGCCTAAAGTGAGATATATTTTTTATTTTTGTAGGTTAAATAGAAGCATTGAATGTGTCGGCAGATAATACTGAATACTTGTATTAATCCCTGGCCATATCGGATATCTAGGATAGCCTTATTCCCATCCCATGTATGCTTAAACTGCCACATCTACCGCTTCAACTGGAAGGCTATTCCATGTGCCCACCATCTTCTCAGTAACGTAATACTTCCTGATATTACTTTCAAACATTTGTCCTTATAAATTAAGACTATTGATTCTCTTGTTGTGTCAATATTTCTTCATAAATAAAAAAAGACAGACTACGTTCACATCCATTAATTGTTGAAGGGTCACCCTGGGAGCAAAAAGCAAAGAACCGGAACTCTGGAACCTTTAAGTTTCGGAAGGCGACCTGTCGTTTACTCAATCTCTGTTTCTTCTGATTAATATCTCTTCCGTGAGGAATAATATCAGTAGGTGAGCGATAAAACATATTACACAATAAGGGTATTTTGTAGAACGGCGTGGGAGTTGGACGTCACATGACGAAAACATGACCTCGGAATTTCAAGGAGTAGTGAAATCCTCCCAATGATTTTATCTGGGAATTTAAAAAAGAAAAAGAAAAGAAATGAAAAAAAAAAAGTCTTCCTCGTTTTTGTAAACCGGTGCAGTGTTTGAAAACACGGCTGGATCGAGCTTAAAGCTCCTCCGGAGTAGGAGAGATGGGAGACAGATGTTCCTGTTTATTTTCTTTAACATGTATATATTATTACTGCTGGGAGTGGGAACCAAACATATAGCTTAAGGTCAGACCTTCTATTCTGGACCTGATCCTTCATGGATCGTAGTCTCTAGAAAGCTTTCATTCGAGAGCGATACCCCTGACAAGGTGAATCTTTGGAGGAGATCCTGAACACAAAAACCCAGAAGCTTGCTTGTTTCCATTCATATCTTTATTCTTCTGAGCCTGGGAAAGATCCCGTCGGTTCTCTGGTCCGGGGGTCAGCGATACAAAGTCTCAACAATTCAACAATAAGAGAGAAACAGGGAATGCCATCAAACGTAGAAGGAGCATTCCTGATAGACCCGTGGAAAACGAAGGATATTGGGTTACGTTACCAAGCGCAGTTGACTAGTAGGATGTAGAACCTCATCCAGATGACTCTATGAGATTCTGTATAGCAGAGCCCGTGAGCCATTTTATAGACGACCCATAGGCATTACCAACACTATGGATCTAATTAGGGTCGGTTATTTGTTTTATTGAAGAGCTGTTGGAACGAGAGGGCATTTAGGACCTTAAAGTTCCACCACCATAAGGTCTAAACTAGATTGTAGCCTCACAAGAGCAAGACCTTCTTCTCCTTTTGTACCAGTTTGTTATTGTTTGTGAATTTACATTTATCCTACCCCCTCTGATTGTAAAGCGCTATGGAATCTGCTTTTCCTAACAATCAATTTGCCTTTTAAACTTAAACTTGGATCAGCGAACATAACGTGCCATTACAACACAGGAGTGATAAAGGGCCATTGGAACACAGGAGTGATGGGAGTGATAAAGGGCCATTACAACACAGGAGTGATGGGAGAAGGCCAATTGGAACACAGGAGTGCATGGGAAGGTAATTTAAAGGGCCATTTAGAACACAGGAGTTGATGGCGGAAGTGATAAAGGGCCATTGGAACACAGGAGTGATTGGGAGTGATAAAGGGCCATTGGAACCACAGGAGTGATGGAGTGATTAAAGGGCCATTGCGGAACACGGGTGATGGGAGTTTCATAAAGGCACATACTGGAACACAGGAAGTTGAATAGGAGTGATAAAGGCCATTGCGAACACAGGAGGTGAAAAGGCCTTGAAGAACACGGGAGTGATGGGAGTGATAAAAAGGGCCATTATCAACACAGGAGAATGCAAATCGGGAGTGATAAAGGGCCATTTACGAACACAGGAGTGATGGGAGTGATAAAGGGCCATGGACACAGGAGTGATGGGAGTGATAAAGGCCATTGGAAACACAGGAGTGATGGAGTTAGATAAAGGGCCATTGGAACACAGGAGTGATGGGAGTGATGAAGAGATTCTATTAAAAAGTTTCCAGCTACAATAGTCATTTACAATTTACATTAACTCTGTCTGTGCTGGATTTATGATCCATTTCATGTTATTTTAATTGACATTAATTTAATTTTGTATGAATTTTAAGCTTAAAAAGCTTGAGGAAATCTTCCGTGTCAAATAGGTGACGGAACCTGTTCTAAATGATCCAACACCAACGTAGCAACCGCTGCCAACGGACTCAACAGGATGTATCATCCCAAATCGCCGTCTCCAAAGCGTGACCTCGTGTGTTCGGAGAGGGCCGCGGCGCGCACAGAGAACCTGCTCCCACAGGACACCATGAGAATTCGTGAATTAGAGGCTGGGAAGTGAAGCGGAGCGACAGCATTTACAGGATATGTCATCCCAGGCAGATTTAGACTCGTTGTGAAGAACGACTTCCGTTTGGTTGACAAATGGGAAGTCATTTGTCACGACACGGAGGAGTCTGGAACCACCGATGTTTATTCCAGCGGGGGAAATGAGCCCTTGTCAGCCGAAAAGAGGACTATTTCACAAAGTTCATTTAGGAAATGATTAATAAAGGAATTATCCAGGTCTGGATTATACCTGCTTCTCGTCTTCCGATCCGTTTTAATCATATTGTTTGCCTGCACAATCTCTGTCACATCCTTTATTTAAAAAGCTTCCCATGCTTTGCTGCCAAATACGCAGAGGCAGCCGGATCTGAACAGGTTACGGCTGCGCACGGAAACCAAACCGGCTCCGTTATGGTTGAACGGAAAGCCAAAATCTCGTCAGCGAATAAAATACCGCGAATTGACATATTTATTGACATATTATACGGTGCAAAGATTCAAAAGGGAATGGTCAATTCATCAGGAGCATACTATGGTACAGTTGCTATAGCGATAAGACTACTTTAACACTTCACGCTAGTTTTAATAGATAACCCCCAATCTTTCTCAACCGACTTAATCTATAACTTTACAAAATGTTCCAATAAAGTATATTTAATGTATTTAATGTAATGGTGTTTGCAACTTAAATTAGACAATATACATACAGAAAGCAGCCACCCTGTTCTCCGGGTCTTCATGATGATTTCTTCCCGTTAAGTCCTACCCTATAAACCCAATAAAGTTAATTAGCTTTAAACCACATCATTCCTTGACAATTAAATTGATTGAAGGGGAGACCACCTTCTCGGTGGTGGCGAGTGCTGGTTGCCACCATCATGCGTTGACCGTTCGAGGGGAACTAGGTGAACGTGCCAGAGGTTGGGACGAGCGGACATGAATCCGAGCCGGAACAAAAGCCAAAGTTAAAAACAATGCATTTAGACAGTAGAAGTTTCCATAATGTAAGGCCGATAAGACCAAAAAACATAAGAAAAGGACAGGTTTACATAACGATGGCAGCTCCAGGCAAATAACAAAACATTGAATCTACGCCTTGACCTTGAGACCCATGCGCTCAGAAGAGCGAGGGCTTCACATCCATAAACTATGTGATTTCAGGACATTTGTTACATTTCTGGAGTAGAAAAGAGGATTTCAGGGCACTCTCTGTTGAACAATAGTTTTGGTGTCAACACAGCATTTATATTGCATTATAGGAGTGACGGAATATATTGAGTTTGGATCTTTGCTGTACTTGATTCTGATACAAAGTAGTTCAACATTCTAAAGTTCTGTATGATTCCTCGGTCGTTGCGCTTGCCTTACGTTACGCGAAACACAGAGCCGAGCTGTAACATGATCTGCAACCCGGTCAAACAGCCATCGTTTGAGGAGCACACAGCAGAACGCGGCGATTCAACGCCGTCTATTGGTTATTACACCAAATGTCACCAAGGAAGCAAACGTGAATACAAGGCAATCCACTTCATCTGCTAAAACCCGCCAAGCAAATTATTATAAATGTCTTTTATATACGGCAATTCCCGCAGCTCTTCTTACAGTCCCTACCTTCAAAGGGTCTGACGGAACTAAAGCAGATAGACTAAGACAAAGCGGTACATATCTTTATCTCTCTTCTTTCTCTTTATCTCTCTTCTTTCTCTTTATCTCTCCCTTTTGTCACCATCGCTCCTCCTTATTTCTCCCCCCTTCTCATTATCTTTCGTCTTTTTCATCCCCACTCCTTCTAACTCTCCCCTTCTCTCTATCTCTCCCCTTTCTCTCTACTCCTCACTAGCTCTCTTAATTCTCACTATCTTTAATTTCCTTCATGATGGAGGAAGGAAATAGGGGGCTGTATAAACAGCCTTTGCGCTCCCTTCGTTTTGGGCCAGTTAGAGGGAGATCTACGACGGTGACAGGGGTTTCAGTTGGACAGGAATATTTGGGGCACAAGATTATATAGGTGGGCAATGGCCCCCTCTGCCTCCCCCTATTGACACTTCTGGACGGATTTAATTAGTTTAGTCGCTTAATTTAGCTTATCAAATGTATAAATTAATTTTACCCCTAGCCCCAGGAATGTGGTGCAGGGTATTATTAATATAAACTACCATAATAATATATGATAATATAAATTTAAAAGATAAATAATTTAATAATAATTATTATTATTAGTCAGAACTAGCTGTATTTTCTTGCCTGAAACTACTTGATTTACCACTAGGTGGCAGAAAAGAGCTGTAAATCACCAGAGCAAACCAGCCTTAAAGAAATCATTAAAGAAAAAATTTGATGGTTGGACTACTTTTTTTTCTATATACTGTCTACATATCATCTCTGGCCGTGTTATAATTCGCACATTAACGTGTTTATAAATATATTCCATAAAGCAAGAGTAAACAGGACTCGCGACATAGAAATAAAGCCGCTGTTCCACCTTTTCTGCTGAAATTAAAACTTTGGTAAATAGAAGAAGTAACATTTCTAACACCGTCAAAAGGCCAAACCTTTCTTTCAAATAATTGTTTAGTCAGGTGAAATTAAAAATGTATGTATTTTTTGCTGGAAACCTTTAAATGCCAAAGCAGGCACTTCATAGTGTGTAGAAAAACATCTTAAAGATTCAGTGCCATTTATATGTGATAAAAAAAATCAAAGTTTTGGTTGCAACACACCAAAATATCACTATCTGTCCTCTCTAGTAGTAAAACAGAGGACAGATGGACAATTAGCATGGGTTACTGGGGTAGATTAATACGGATCATTAAAGTACTTATGTGGTTAATGATGTCAGAGCCAAAGGGCAAGAACTGGCAATTTTTCAAACAGGGGTACCAAAGTAACTTGAAGTACAGTACATCCCAGACAATAATTGAAGATCTTCATGATCAAACACGGAGAGGGTTAATTGTACCATTTCTTGTGGTTTGCTAAATTGTAATGACAGAATGTATTCCCTGAGTTCCATTTATCAAAGGAAACGGCAACCTTGTGGCTTTTAATTGCTACTCACAAAATCAATTTAAGACATTAAACTCAAGACTAACATTATGAAGCTATAAAGACTAATGTGGCTGGCAAGTCTGTCTGGTAACAGATGCTCCAAAGACTTGATACTTTTCCTCCTAGAGGTAGGGTAACAAAGTAACATAAAGCAAAACAACTTATCCTGTCCTTTTAACCCGTTGTATGCCGGTCTATTCTTCTGGTAAGAAATCCCTTATTTAAAGCATTAAATGAGTTCCGTGAATTCCACATCTTTACGGTTCTTACTGTAAAGAATCTTTTTTTTGCCGCTTTAGGTGAAATTTCTTTGATACGTGGCGTCTTGTGATGGGGATTTAGAATAGAACAGGACATCGGCTGATCGGCTGCTGAATATAAACCAATTCAGCTAGGATATATAGCTTTGCTGCAGATGATAATCGTAGTAATGTTATCTAACGTGTTGGAATGTACCCTGGATACGAAATTACATTTTAACCACAGTTATTATTCTGTTATACTGTATATGTCCTCACCTGCTGGTGCTTGGTACCAAACAGTTATGTATTTTCATTCACTGTAGTGACGTCTGGATTTTAGTGACATGAATTTTACACATACTACAGTGAGCTGTGGCTTGTACTCTACTTCTTAGTAGTTAAAGGGGTAGCCTCACTAAAGAAGAACACATATTTAAGATAACCTGATTATTATTGACATTGATTGGCAGCTTGAAACAGCGAATTAGTGGCAGGAAAAATTGGGAGCACTATCTGCATACAGAGAGGTCTCATTAGACCCCATCACTCGCCGAGCCAGCTATGGATCTGACTGGTACTGAGTGTAGCTCATGTCAGGAGATGCATTTGGCCAAACATCTGCCCGGGGAATAGCTGGGTGGTGGGATTCTCCATGTATTTGCAAGGGGGGCACAACTTCAATTTAAAGGGACCACTCAGCTATTAAATACATTAAAGTGCATTTGATGGGTATGGGGTCCCTTTAAATACTTACAGCAGCCTAGACTACTTGGTGTCTATCATAGATTCTCTATAGGTTACTAAACCCCGGTGACGCATCTTCCAGAGTCTTTCCTAATGAAATCGCTGCTGCGTTACTCACAGGTTGAGTCCCTTTTGCTGAGATGTTAAAGAGTCTTAGTACAAAAGGTCTGTTCAGCCAGCCGATCCCTGACCATGTTACTCATTCAGTGTTTACTCACTCTTCATGATTCCGCAGTAGACCAACATCATGATTACAATATTTGTAAAATCAAACATATAGATTTTTTTTATAGTGGGAGTCTGCATGCGTTACAGCACCACGGGCGCATCTATCCAACACTGTACTAGACCCAGACTTAGAGAGACCTTCTTCTTATACTGACTGTCTCTTTAAACACCCAACCAATGGGAAAGCTGGACACTAAGAACTGGAGACTTTGGTTGCAGAGATAGAATCTCCTACATTAACTTTCTTGAAAAAAATAAATAAGTTTGAGTTCATTTTGTCACCAAGTGAAAGTAAGATATAGGATTTTAAAAGGTAATCAATCAGAGGTCAAAATGTAAACTTTTATAATCTGAAGCCGTAGCGTGTGGCCGGGCATATCCAGCCATCGGCCGCTAGAGAGGCAGATGGGGTAAGTATGCGGGGCTGTCGGGCCAGCAGCCCACCGGGCATTTGCCAGTGCGCCAGATGGCCACCGACAAATGACTGTTACACTTTAACCCTATGAATCCCAGGTGAAAAGACCTCACATTGTGAAGTATTATCCATTCACAGGTTGTGCCCAGTGCCAGGATGCAGCTGCTTTTGGTCATCACGTGGCGTCCCCTACTCACAGACCCTACTCACAGACCCTACTCACAGACCCTACTCACAGACGTTAGCTTTGCAGTAATCAGGCAGTGCCCGAGCACCCATTGATAATTTAACTTTCCCCCTCTGCCCGGTTAATGTCACGGCAATCTTTTCTCTGTAATATGTAAAGGACTGCGGTCGGAGGTTGTGGATTCTGCCCGCTGTCTTCCTTCCAGGGGTTGCACAACATTGACAGGACAGGATGTTACCTGCGATCAAGTCACATATTACTACGTTTAATGACTTTTCAGTAAATACACAAGTTGGAAAAGCACCAAAGCGAAATACTTTTCAGAGATGTCTCTGCAAAGGCAATGAAAGATAAAGTGGAGCGGACATTTTTCCATAATGATACATTTCACATTTTTTTAATACGCGTAATAAATGCATATCCGTACATCACTGCGGGATACGACGGCGCTATAGAAATCAATAAATAATACTAATAATGTAAAATAGTCTCCAAACCTATTACATTGATTTAAACACAAAACGCACGCGCTATAGGTACATATACCTTTATTCTAGAAGCTGGGAATTTGTTTTATTATTTATTGTTTTATATAGCGCCATCATATTCCATAGGGCTGTACCATGGGTAGACAGGACATTACAGGCAGCATTATAACATTAAAGAAAACTAAATAAATTGGAAAAGCCACCCTAAATCATTAATGGAACCCTAATGAAGAATATAGAAGATTTTGGGTGGATTTTAGTCGATGTCAGCACATTAAAAAAAGTAGAGTTTATCAAAAACCAGAAATGTCATGGCGCAGGTGCGACCATAACCTGCATGCTCGGGTTGAAGCTCAGGTGTTCTTATTTATCGCCCTACCCTGGGATGCGGGGGGTAAGTGTCCGTTCCAGCGCTTATTAAATCCATCTCACAGGGTTCCTGAGGTTGGATGATTCCATGCAGCTTCCTGGCTACTGTTTTAATGTGAGATCTAATTTTTATTGCCATTCTGATAAGTATTCAAAGGCAAAGACGTCGCTATCTAAATTCACAGGGGACCTCGACTAAAATCCCTTTTAACTGAAAAACATCAGACATCAAACACCTACCGTGCGGCCCTAACGGTGCGGAACGTCACCCCCCCACTTGACATTTCTCCATTCTATGAACAGGTACATAATAAAAAAACACTTTTTTGTAGTAGAATCAAGATGTTGGCCAATAATCGGGAGCTCTTAATTGTACATGAAGAACCGCGGCTCCTGTCACTGCCTCGTGTTACTCATGAAACTTATCAACAATAAACAAGATAAAAGTAATAAAACCATAAAACTGTAACTGGTAGTGAAAGGTAAGATGGAGGTGAGCCATGGTAATTAGATGTATTTATACTCATAGACTTTAGAAATTGTGTCTCTTATCTATCAAAATAAAGAAATCTGGGTCCTTTAACACAAAGGCCATTGGCTGGAACAGTACAAAAAATTGTATGATAATGTAACGACGAGTGGAAAGAACAGGTGTGTGTCCTCCCTGCGGCCAGTAGGGGGCACCTGTGAGCTGCACAAAGACACCAGAAGTTACTTTGTATCTTGAATATTCTGGCGTTCCGACGGGAATAGAATCATTTTTCAAGATATGAAAGGTGGGTTTAATCCGGTTTTAGGAAAGGTGAGTCACCTGGTGTTAAGACTTCTTGATGGGCAACATAGGGGTCAACGACTTTTGAACAGTGAAAATAGCTAATTGCCAAATACTTATCCAAAGGAAGGGTCAACAACGGAGGGATAGCTGGCTATGTAACAGTGTATTCACTAAACTGAGAGTCTGTAGAACCTTTTAACGTCCTGGCTTTACTACGCTTTATGAAGGTTTAACCCCATACACTTCGTCTGCACAAAGGACCACCTTTGCCCTTTATGATGCTTAGTTACATTGGTTAGTGGACAAGATATTTCTGCAAAATAACAACGCATTATGCAGGGCAAAGGTGGCCCTTCTTGCGTGAGAAGCTCACAGAGGTTGGCTTCTCATAATGCAGACACTCAGCCTATTCTCCTCCAGTTCCTAACCAGAAGTGGATGGGAAGAGGGGGGCATCTAATGCAGCACAGACCCCCAAAGTCCCATCAGTGTTATCAGTATAGATTTGCAAGCTGAAATGATGAGCATTGTTCTTCTTATTAACCCCCGGCAGAACGCAGACTGACTGGGGACTTCATAGCATACGTGGGTATGAGGGTTTATCAGCAGCGTAGGGGTCTCTAGATCAGAGAGCCCTTGTCCCAATATATACAGTCTATTCACAATACCCTAAATTCAAATTAGCAAGCATGGTAGACATTCATTTATCAGGAAGATGATGCCTTGCAGAACCCTTTTGTACCGGTTGGCCAAGGGTCCCAATCTCATCCATCTTCAAATTAGTGGAGACCAAACATGATGGTTGTAGGATCTGCTAATTCTCACATATAGAAGGCGCGAGAGGTAGTAAAAGCATGGAGACAGAGTGTGCCAAATGTCCTTTCTTTCCCCAAAACTGCTATTCTGCAGTAAATTAATGCTGCTGCGCGCGATCTCCAATAATGCTGCTATTAGGGAGATATCTTCGGTTGCCGGTGGTGCAAGGGTCAGCCCTGGCTGTTTGATCCAGAAACAAGCTAGAAAATGTCATAATTTATTATGTCTCGCTTGTGATGATCTAGCAAATTTCTGTCGCGGATTTAGTACTCGGCAAATTCAGTTCTTTTTCTGCATCCACTTTGTTTGAAATGACCACAAAGGTCACTAGCTGACACGTGGCAAAATAACACTTCCAGTCCAAGGGATAAGATAGTACGGATACCATTTTGTTGCAATAATTTCCAGAATAACCAGTCTGTATTTTTTAATTGTACAATTTAAATTATTTTTATTAATTAAGTCCCCAAGCCTCCCCTGCAGGGTATTTCTATCAGCGGCAAGGTGGGCTTGCCATCTGGCACATTGGGCACATGCCTGGTTTGGCCAGTGGCATAGGGGCACATGCCTATGGATACTCCAGCGGCAGCTAGGGTCCTGCGATATGCCAAACCCGCTTTACCGTCCCCAGTCCGGCCATAATGAATTATATTCTGCCAAACTGCTTGGCCCTTTCTCTGATCTGACGGTCTGCCCTGTCTAGCTGCCTAGCCTCCAGACCTAGGGTGGAATAGGAACGTATGAACGCACGCTCCTAATGCCTAAGGGCACCGAAGCTCCCTAATCACCGTCCCCTAATCACCGCTCCCTAATCACCGTTCCCACGATCTATAAGATAAATGGGCAGCAATAAACGCAGGAATCAGACACGTTTGTAACGCATCACAGTAGGCATGAAACCTATGCTATGGAATGAGTGCCAACGCGTTTTTACAAGCTAATTAGTTCTTATCTGAGGGCAACATTGAGCTGGGACACCGAGAGCAATCTGAAACTAATCCCCTGTGCCAGTGTGTCTAAAGATAAACCGAACACGCGCACGCTCATCGCCAGCGCATACCCTCCGAGCGGAGCCGGCATCTACGCACGCACAGTATGAAGTCAGACATTCTCCTCGTGCTACCGGGTGTCCTGAGATGCCCCTGAATGCGGGGAAAAAGAAACTTTAGGCGATTGTGTAGCCTTAGTTTGGGTGACGTGAAAAACCCACCCTGAACGAGCAAGGAGAACGCTTTGAATATGTAAAACGTTTTACTGCATTTACGGTGACAATAGGATGCTTTTCTTCATTCATGCCTTATGTACAGTAAGCCGGAACATTGGCACTCGGGGCAGGGTCAGGGGTCGTACCCCACGCTGCCGTCACATTCTCTTTCAGCAGTAGAAAGAGGCAGAAGGTGCCAGGGGCATTGCCGGCCGGCGACTCAACGGCACATCTCTCCCGGACATGCGTTGATTACCGATTCATTAGTAACTTATTATTTAGAATATAAACTTGTTACTTTTTACTTTCGTACAGAAATCCTACAGCCAAAAATCCCATATCAAAGTAAAAAAAAACCCGGTCCCCACAAACCAGCCATGGATACCAATACATTACCCCTTAAAACAAAAGAGCGAGAAGGGATTTGCAAGTTCAGTTCAAATATAGCTTTATTAAAATGCCAGAAATTACTTTTATTTCATTATATAAAATATTTTAATTTAAATTTTTAAATAACCCCCCGTCAGTCCCTGAAATTGTTTTTTTTTTCTTAAAATAGCTTGATTCAATTAAAATAAATTTTATTCGATACAAGCTTATTAAAATATGTTACAAAAAATATTTTACATTTTATTATATAAAAACTAAATAATAATAATTTTTTAGAAACCCCTTCAGTCCTTCCTAAACGCGCTTAGAAGCATCTAACGAATTAGTAGAACATTCCGGATTCTGCTAATGAGGGGGGAATGTGGGTGCGACGATTGAAGAATGCTTCCTTATAACGTCTAAGCGATGATGTCTTATTAAATAAGTAAATATAAATGAATTCCTGTCTCCGCTATCAGTTATTGAATTAGGGCAATAAAAATATGAAGCTCTTATTCACTGATAAAAATTACACCATCGCTCCGCTTCTGGTTTTCACCTGGCTACGAGCTGTTGTTTTGGACTGAAAATATGCAAATAGAAAACAAAATATTTGCCCTAAATTCTATTGATCTAACGTAATGTTTTTGGGAGTTGCCAATGAGTATAAAACTAAAGCCCATTCATTTTTATGGGGTCTCTATATGGACCCTCGGTGCCTAAGCATGGGCCTTGGAGCTGGGCGATGACTGGCTGGGCCCTAAAGCAAACGCCGCTTCTCATCCTGTAGCTCACGGGCAAGTCCGGCATAATCTTGGCACAGACTGTAGTCCCGTCGGCCGCCTCGGCAACTAATAATGGCAAGAAATCTTTTTACTTTTTTAATTGCAACAAATCGAATTCAGGAGTAACAAAAAGTAACACAACGTACTACTAATAATTAAGGCAAATGATGTCTCCTTCTGTGGATTTGCAATATTATAATGTTTTTACATTTTTTTTTTTATTCTCATTATTTCTATGCCCATCATCTTCTCTGCCCAAACTGGTCCATAAAGAATTCTTAAATGATGGAATATTTCTCTTTTTAATATTTTTTTTAGGGGATGCTTATTTATCACGTGACAAAAGAGAAGATGCCGACGGGTTGTTGTCATAGAAACATCTTTAAAGGGTTTTTGTGGTGTTTTTACCACACCTGAGCACCAGAGCACTAGAAACATACCCGGGAACTTGTGGGCTCCGTGGTATCGGGGGCGTTCCCGTTGATGTCAGTGGGCGTTCCTGCTGACATCACAGATAACACCCCTATTTAAAGGATAAATGGGCGGAGAGTGGGGCGTGCCAAGATCCCGCTCCCGAGACCCGGAGGATTCGAGTGTTGACCTGGAGAAATGGCGCTTCTCCTGGAGTTCTCTGGGTCAAACCTGGAGAAATCCCAGGTCTAGCCCTGCAAGAAAGGATGTAACGCTCTAGATTGTAAGCTTGTGAGCCGAGCACTTTTTACCGTATTGTTTTGTCAGATCCTTCGAATGGAATGTAAGAAGCGCTGTGGGAATTGTCGCAGTACGACTTCTAATTCCACTAATAGTAATAATACTAATGCTAGTAAAAATAATACTAATATTAACAATAATAATTCTACTAATACTACTAATATTACTCATTCTTATAATAATAAAGAAATATGCTAAAACCTTACAAATGTAAATTGCCAGAAGTAGTATTTTTGTAGGCATCTCTCTGGGATTGGATGGGATGGGGCATTTCTGTAGAAGTGCAGATTATTTTACAAATTAGCTACAGATTATTTCATTAGCGGGTTTTATAATAATAATAAAGTAATAAAGTAATCCAGCTGCATTCTTATGAACGATTAGACCACAAGTATGCAGCAGATAGCGAGCTGTCGATAAAGATCTTTCTAGTTATTTATCGAACGTAATACAATATCCATCAAACAAATAATTATTCAGAAATGATCTGGGCATTTGAGGTCTATTTCAGTTTAAAACAACGTCTTTCCTTATTGCCGCAGGTTACACAAACTAAGTACGTTATATGGTAAAACTCTCGGCATTGGGCAATATTAACCACAACAAAAACACAAAAATAATAAAATAGCACACGCTTGTGGGGGCTGTGTCCATGAGCTTACAATCTAAATAGACAAAACAATAGAGACTTTACACTAGCCATGAAAACCCACAAAAAGCATATGCTTTGAGAATAATTAACATAAATTACTTAACATTCGTGCTTCAAGGACAATTGTGATCCAGTTGATTCTGGTCACAAATATATACTTTTGATCCTATTTTTTTATACAAAAACCACATATATTGTAAAAAAAACACAACACAACTTATATATATATATTTTTTTAGGTGATTTTGTTGGATATTCATAGACTTTTTATTTATTTACTAAGATTTTTGTCAGATTGATAAAACAAGGAATGATTGCTCTGCCACGTGATACCTTCACTATTGGCTCTGACTTTATTGCTCTACAGAAGCAACCGATGAAGCAGAACCTTGTTACAAAATGTCAGGTCTGGAACGCGCCATCTTTCCGGAAAGGGCCTGTCTATTCTCGTCTGGCCTTTTGATCCTTAGGGTTTTGTGTTGTGAAAATTGAGTCAGGGAGGGAGTCTGTATGTATGACTCTTTGCACGTTAGAGTGAGAGTGTATAAGTGTGTGTGTGTGAGCATGGATGTGTAAGTGTGTGTGAGCATGGATGTGTGTGTGAGCATGGATGTGTAAGTGTGTGTGAGCATGGATGTGTAAGTGTGTGTGAGCATGGATGTGTAAGTGTGCGTGAGCATGGATGTGTTAAGTGTGTGTGAGCATGGATGTGTGTTAGCATGGATGTGTAAGTGTGTGTGAGCATGGATGTGTATGCGTGTGTGAGCATGGATGTGTAAGTGTATGTTGGCATGGATATGTATGTGTGTGTGAGCATGGATGTGTAAGTGTGTGTGAGCATGGATGTGTAAGTGTATGTTGGCATGGATGTGTATGCGTGTGTGAGCATGGATGTGAATAGATAAACTTTTCAGCAGGAAAGTGTAAAAAAAACAGTCAAGTACAGGTGGGAGGGGGGCCCACTGATATATTTTTTGCCCACCTTGATTTGCCCCTGGAAATAACTCAGGAATAAAGAGAACGAATCATATACTTGAGTACAGGATCTGTATTTCTTAACCTACACATAAAATATGAATCTAGATAACACAGAATCCAGATAAAAAAAATGATTCAGTAGGTCAAGGGAAGCAAAAAAAGCTGACAATATATTGTGTCAAGAGACACAGAGTAGACACAAAGCTAAGGTCACCTTGCGTGATACACATAGCAGATCAATCAGCACATTAAGGAAACGGATCTGAAGGCAGTGGAACTTCACCTCAGGTGAACCCGCGGATCCCGTTGATCGGTGGTTTTCTTGCTGCTACAGGTGTTGAAAGAGACTTTAATATCACAGCCCGTATTTTAAATCATCTGTTTGACAACAAATGGACTAATTTGCCTCAATTACGTTCAAGGTGTTGTCAAGCGTGTAGAGTGTAACCCACTGCAGATGTCAGCACTTTCAGATCACTGAATGAGTGGATAAAGCTGTGACCGTAACCAAGGGCGAGAACGTGTCCAGAGCCGTCAGAAAACATTGCAGAAGAATATGGAAAAAAATGGTTTTCTGTATACTTAGCATTGGGTGTACAGTAAAAAAAAATGTTACGTGAGTTGAGAGGATTCTAGAATGTTTCAGCATTGAGGAAAGAAATGATTCTAGAAAACTTCATTGTCTAAGAAGGAAATTATTCTAGAAGGTTTCACTTTTTCAAATGGAAATGGCACTAAAATGTTTCACTGTTCAGGAACTGGAAATGATTCTAGAATGTTTTTATCACTGTTCATGCAGGAAGTTATTCTAGAATGCTTCAGTGTTTGTGAATAAATCTAGAATGTTTCGGTGTTTGAGAATGAATTGATTCTAGAATGTTTTAGGGTTCATGCAGGAAGTTATTCTAGAATGCTTCAGTGTTTGTGAATAAATCTAGAATGTTTCGGTGTTTGAGAATGAAATGATTCTAGAATGTTTTAGGGTTCATGCAGGAAGTTATTCTAGAATGCTTCAGTGTTTGTGAATAAATCTAGAATGTTTCGGTGTTTGAGAATGAAATGATTCTAGAATGTTTTAGGGTTCATGCAGGAAGTTATTCTAGAATGCTTCAGTGTTTGTGAATAAATCTAGAAGGTTTTTGAGTTTGGGAAGGAAATCATTCTAGAATGTTTTATCTCTATAATCATAGAGCAGCTACCTGGCTAGAATGCTGTTTAATTGTTTTATTTTGAATTTTTTCCCCAAAATTCATGTTTTTTTCCCCATAGCTCTACTAAATGCTTAACACTGAGAGGGGAAGAAGGTACCGTAATAAAATGAAGTTCAATTTTTTTTTTTTAATTTTTCCTCCCTTATATTTCAGTTCCCCTGGCTGCTCGGTGATATCATTTGCTTGTTCATGCCATTTTTTTGGTTTGTGTTTGATAGCTCGCGATCATGTACCCTGTGACCTGAAAGTTATTATCCGCAGGGTTCCTGAGTTCTGTCCTAACGTTACCTTTCAGACACTTCCTAAAGAGGTGTTCTCGTTCAGTCGCTCCCCAGCATCAAAAAAAAAGGTGAATGCTTGAAAGTGTCCCATTCAGCAATCGAGAACATACCTGTAAATAAATAAACCAGACACCAGAGGTCAGCTGATTCTGGAAGCCTGGTGGCACCTGTAGGCTCCTGACATTTATGGCTGAAACACAGTTTATGGCAGAACTGCAGGGGTGAATGACTTTCTGCAGATAAGGAGGTTGTCCCCGTCCTCTAAAGAGCCTGTAAACATTTTTTTTTACTCTTCATTAAATGAAGACGCAAACCATGCTTATGTTAGAAGTTAGATTTGCACAATCGTTACCTAAAGAGATTGACTTAAAAAAGCAAGGTTGCAATGCTCACTTCCCATAGTGTGCATTCGCTGATTCTGGTGAACAGGTGCCAGCATTGTCCAGAACACGCTATGAATCGTCTCCTTCTTCAGTGTCCATAACAGATTATTGGATCCTCACTTCCTGCACACACCTGGGAACTCTCCAGGTTTCACCCAGAGGCTCCAGGTGAAGTGCTGCTTCTCCGGGTCTCCAGGGTCGTGGGAGCGACATCGGTGCCCCGCACTCCACCTACATCCCCTCCCTGCGGGACTGCCCACTGATGCTAGCAGGACCGCCTCTTATGACGGTTGGACTGCCCACTGATGTCAGCCATCCCACAAGGTTGCCAGGTATGTTCCTTCAGTGTCCATTAAACTCTGTCTTTTCCAAATTTCGTACAGTGTCTATAACCTGCTGTTGGATCCTCACTTCCTGCCGTGTCTATAACACGCTGTCGGATCCTCACTTCCTGCCGTGTCCATTACACGCTGTTGGATCATCACTTCCCGCCATGTCCATAACACACTGTCGGATCCTCACTTCCTGCCATGCCCATAACACGCTGTCGGACCCTCACTTCCTGCCATGTCCATAACACGCTGTCGGACCCTGACTTCCTGCCGTGTCCATAACACGCTATTGGACCCTGACTTCCTGCCATGTCCATAACACGCTGTTGGATGCTCACTTCCTGCCGTGTCCATAACACGCTGTTGGATCCTCACTTCCTGCCGTGTCCATAACACGCTGCCGGATCCTCACTTCCTGCCATGTCTATAACACGCTGTCAGATCCTCACTTCCTGCCGTGTCCATAATGTTCTGTCTGACGGGGCGCTATGAAAACGAATGAAGAGAAGGCACGCTGCAGGAAATGAGCATCGCACGGGAATTCACGTTGCCTGTTGCATTGAATATCTTTATATAAACATTAGACAAACCTTACTTTTAATATATGTGAACTTTCTTTAATCATTTTTTAAAAAGTAAAAGAGTTTACAGTATTTATGGGGGGTAAGTAGAAAATAGGCTGCTCTAGCTGGGAAAATTACATATATTTTTTTAAAAAAGACTTTTTGCTGCAAACACCGGCCCCCAAAAAAGAAAGCCGTGTTTCAGCAATTAATTATTAAACAAAGCAACCTAATAACATGACGGTTTCTAGGGATACATGACACCTTTCCATCCATAATTAACACGTCTGAGCTATCCCCAAGAAATTCGAACCGTCAGTTCATGAGCTAAGAATGTATGGGGATCTTTCATTATCAGCATATGGTATACACAGCCAAAGAACCGCAAAACCCCGGGACAAGGAGAGCAATCGCATGACTGTTTAAAGGTGCTGTTCCACCTATTCTGCTGAACCCAACACCTTCAGAACTAAATGCATAATCGGAAACATCATTCCTAGTACTGCTGAACATCCAAACCTTTTTCTCGGTCTTTATTCAAGTAACATTTTGCGTAATTCCCAGAATTTTGCCAGGAATACTTCGCATAAAGTGATAGGTTGTTGCCATGGAAACCTAAATAGTCCCTTAAAAGTTCCTATGTTGTTGCTTTGTTTTTTTTATATAGAATTGATTGTTGAATAATTGTTGAGGGAAATAATAAAAAGACCAAAGGTCTATTGGCTTAACATACTAAAGAGTTCATTTAACATTAAGTGCAACGGCAGCTGTAACTTCAAGACTTCAACTTAAATACTGATGGAAATAAAGACCAGGCCTCTATTCACAGAAAATATACTTATGTATAATGTATTATGTATAATGTATTATGTATAATGGAACAAAGAATGGTACAAAGAAAACAGCTGCATATTATACTGGAGCACTGCACTGTCTACCAGTCTCCACTAGGTGGCGGTATTTCTCCCAGATGAGCATATGGCGATGGAACTTGGCTGTTTGGTCCTACCTGTTACGCATCTCTCTTTTCTTTGTTTTTTTTCTGCTCTCAACGCCTATAGTGATGCAACTGAAGCAAGCACATGACATTCTTAACTCTTTCCTGAATATAAGACAAGGACCACTTCAAGTTTGGAATAAAAAATGGATACACCAGGTGGGGCCAAATGGCTCTTACATGCATCAAATTCCAGCTGTATGGTATAAAAAGGTGATTGCGGCCCAAAATATAAAAGTGTTCTAATAAAAAAAGCAACAAAATGGCCCAAACAGCGGGAAAATGTAACTGGTTGCAATGGCGTAGATAACTTATAACTTCTAATCTACTATTGTTGTTATTTTATTTAGAAAAAAAAGTTAATTCACCATGTGATTCTGTTTCATTGTCAATATTAAAGACAATATATTGTAACATGTATGTATGTATGTATATATTTAATGAATGTGTATTATGGTTACAGAACCCAAAAGCTTTCACTTGACTACAAGACATGCCCCCCCTCAACATGTCAGGAAGACATCACTGTCTGGATACTCAGACTAACTTTTGAAGCAAAGGTCCTAAAAAACTATGTTAAATTAGTATTGCGGTTACATGACTGTCAACCATTTGTGTTTTGTCCTGGTGGGAAAAGTCCAACAAAGCCCACATGCCTTAGAGGCAGAGATGTTTGAGTATTTAAAAAGTCCTTTGGCTGCATTATAATCCTACAAAAGGTATCACTGAAACACGACATTCTCTGGGATCAGCGCAGCTCTTTATTACAATGCGTATCCCACCAAGAGCTTTCTGAAATTCCTAATAATACCAAACTTCTGGGAGGTCATCTTTCTGCTTCAAAACCTGAGATGGAATGCAGGGCTTGTTTAAAATCCACGGTACTCGTACCCAATGGAGACGTTAAAGAACTTGGTATGAGTGCCTTGAGTTGGCTAAGCTTGTAAGGGTGCATTCTAAGAAAGTCATTTAATAGTGAGAGACCTCCTGGGAATATGGGAAGGAATCCCCAAGAAGACTTTGATTTATTATATATATATATATATATGTATAATGTTTGGTTTATTATATATATATATATATATCCATAGAGTGTATTCTTTCACACAGCTTGCAGGCATCTTTAATGGCATGAACCACTCCTAAAAAATGATATAAAAATAGGAGTTACGTTGATTAGTTGGAAATGTTTTAAACATGCATGGAACAGGCATATGGCTTGAATATAGGACGAGGTGAAGGAAAGTTTGAGGTTTGAGTCGTTAGAAAGGGCAGAGTAGATGGGCGGAATGGGTCTGATCGGCCGATAAATTCTATGTTTCTATGTTCTATGTTTCACTGAACTTTAGAAACGTTGTTACCTTAATTCAATGGAGTAATCAAAATAAGAGCAACATCTCTGAAATACACTTCTGAACACGGCGCCTCATGAACATTTTACATTACAAGGTATTTGTCAAAGGGGGCCCTGTTCAAAGGAGCTTACAATCTAGATGGAGTTAGGGTTAAATTACCCAAGGGGTAAAAGTGCCACTGTCAGGGATGGACCCGGCTCATTAGTGTAAGTATTGTCTGAAGACAGGAGAGGGACTAGGAAAGGTGAGCTGAGGAATACGGGAGGAAGGGTGATAAATAATGGCAAATTATATCATTATCTCATATGTCGTTTATCAGTATGAGAGAGAACCTTATCATAAATATGTGGGCTGGAAGAGGCCAATCTACACCAGTCTCAACATCATAGACAGACATGTGAAGTGGTAGGTCTGGAAGCGCCTAAAAAAACATGATTTTCCTGCCAAGATCTGAATCCAGTGCTGGCTGTAGTGGTGGAACTGGACTTTCTTCCCTGGTCTAGAGGTCCACTGGTTCCTTCAGGGCTAGAATGAGATCCCTGATCAATGAGGCGTAAAATAGAAACATGGAATTTGCCGGAGATCGGCCTCACTCGGCCCGCCTAGTCGCCCATCTTCCCTGCTGTAAAAAACCTTAATCAGTCGTTGGTCTCGTCTTAGATTCAGGAGCCGTATGTCTATCCCATGCATGTTTAATACCCTCACTGTATTACCCTCTACCACTTCTGCTAATAGGCTGTTCCACACCTTCTCAGTAAAGTAAAATGTCCTTACATTACATCTAATCCTCGAACCTTCTAGTTTTAGATTATGACCTCATGTTCAAATATTTCATTGTAAAAACAATGTCATAGAGAAAGATTTATTCGCAACAAGTAGAAGTGCTTCATCTTTATTGACCTAACTCCACATCCATGAATACCTTATTACATAGAATAGTTTTAGCTTTTCAAGGTGTAAAGAACACAAACTCAGACAATGCAGAAGAAAGAAGAAAAGGCAAATTCAAGATAACTAATTATAGAAAATGCAAGAAAAAACCGTGCCAACTTCCAAGAATACACAAGGTTATTTTACAGGCATTTAAATACTTGTAACAAAAGAAGTACGAGCGTGACTGCGTGGAGCTTGATGTTCACACACTGTTTGATTTTCGCAGTGTACACGAGTTTAAAAAGAGTCGTATAAATAGCAGCACTAATTATCTGCAATTAGCAGGCAGCTGTTTATTGCCGAGGGGAGAGATGGAGGTGACTCTTATAGTTAAAAAAGGAGAAGAAAACGCGCGGGAGGATACTTTATTCACTTACTGAGGCCTGAGACTTGACGAGTATATGCAATACGTAACACCTTGGTACATTGCTTCTCAGCCTTTAAGGTGTTTTTGGTCACTTCTTTATAAGTTTGTGTAAATAAAAGAAGGTTATAGAAGGTTTGGCCGGTAGATAGAATGCACGTGGTTAGTAGTTAGAATGCACGTAGCCAGTAGTTGGAATGCACGTGGTCGGTAGTAAGAATGCATGTGGTCAGTAGTAAGAATGCATGTGGTTGGTAGTTAAAATGCACGTGGTCGGTAGTTATAATTCATGTGGTCAGTAGTTATAATTCATTAAGTTTGTGTAAATAAAAGAAGGTTATAGAAGGTTTGGCTGGTAGATAGAATGCACGTGGTTAGTAGTTAGAATGCACGTAGCCAGTAGTTGGAATGCACGTGGTCAGTAGTTAGAATGCACGTGGTCGGTAGTTAGAATGCACATGGTCGGTAGTTAAAATGCACGTGGTCTGTAGT
>VKOC01007354.1:0-19744 GCA_009364415.1 Spea multiplicata | reverse complement strand
TCATATTGTATACTATATTTAATATTATCTTTGTTTTATTTTTTTCTTCTGATTATATTCATGGCGTAATATTTGAAATTGATATCATTGTTGTATGTTTGGATTTTTAAAAAAGTATGTGCTGCTGAAAATGGGACAATAAACAAAATCTGCAACAGGCCTGCAAATAACGTGTATCGCAAAGAAGAAAAATTAATAATTTGAAGGAAAATATACAATTTCTTCCTTATTGCAGTAGTTCTTTTGCATATGGTGTAAATATTTACTTTTAGTTCTGTTCGCCCAATGTATGGATCAATGTACAATGTATAGATCAATGTAAAAATGTAGAAAAAAGAAAAGTACAACCTTTTGATTTTTGTGTTTTTTAGGTGGTGTTGGGAATGGAATACATAAACCAAACTGTCATTATGGAATTTATTCTTCTAGGGTTTTCCTTTTCAAATAAAACTGGATTCTGCCTGTTTGTGGTTATAACAATTGTTTATGCCGTGACTGTCATGTCCAACATTTTCATTATTGTCATTGTGATAAATGAACGCAACCTTCACAAGCCTATGTATTTTTTTATCGGTGGACTTTCCTTCTTGGAGATCTGGTATCCTTCTGTTACGGTCCCCAAGCTGTTGTGTGCTCTCATAACCAATGAAAAGTCCATCTCCCCTGCAGCCTGTATATCACAATTTTATTTCCATTTTTCGTGTGGTGCAACAGAAAACTTCCTATTGGCTGTTATGGCTTATGATCGATATGTGGCCATCTGCCACCCATTGCGATATCCGTATATAATGAGTTTTGAAGTTGGGATGAAGCTCTTGGTAGGGTGTTGGGTGTGTGGTTTCACTCTAATTATTGCTCCATGTTTACTTGTCTCAAACCTTTTTTTCTGTCATAATAATGAGATTGATCACTATTACTGTGATTTTGCTCCATTGATGAAGTTATCATGTTCAGATATCTCCACAACTGAAAACCTGTTTTTTGCTTTAGCTTGCCTTGTAATTTTGGGTTGCTTTCTACCTATTAGTGTGTCGTACATCCTCATTATACAGACCATAATAACGTTTAAAACTTCTTCTGGAAAACTCAAGACATTTTCTACTTGTGCTTCTCACTTGATTGTTGTTGCTCTTTTTTATGGCACATCAATCTTCATGTTTATACGACCAAAAAGTAGAGATGTTCTGCATTTGAATAAAATTGTTTCTATTGTCCCGTCTATTGTGACGCCCCTTCTAAACCCTATTATATATAGCCTAAGAAACAAAGCAGTAAAAGATTGCATGGAAAAAATTGGCCGAAGACTAGGTTTTAGGAAACTGTAGGAGACAGATTAGTGGTTTAATGTTTATTGCATGTACATATAAACTATATTGACAAAAGTACTGCGACACCTGACCATTACACCAACAGGGACCTTGATGATATTGCATTCTAAATACATAGACTGTAATATGGAGTTGGTCCCCCCTTTGCAGCTGTAACAGCTTCCACTCTTCTGGGGTGGATTTCCACATGATTTTGGGGTGTTTCTGTGGGAATTTTTGCCCGTTCATCCAGTAGAGCATTAAATTCCATGCAGATCTTCATTTGAAAATAAACTTACAAGGTCTTAAAATCCTGTCTCCTTTTTATACATTATTAAATGAAGAAAAGGCATTTCCTGATGTCACACACATTATGTCAAAGTCCACATAACTTAAAAAAAACTATGACCACAGAATATAAATTCCATTAAAGGGACAGATTGGCGTGCCATGCGACCTCACCAATCAATATGTATAAAAGTACTTTATTAAAGAGAAAGCCTGATGTCCATAGAACCCCATCAATGATAAATGTATATTAAGGTACTTTGTAGGTACTTTAACACGCAGACCTGCTGCAACCCCCCTCCATTGTCTGCATCTCCCAGACGTTTTAGCTGCTTGATTTCAAGCTCCTTCTCCGTATGTTTACTGGGAGTATTAGTAGAGATATTATGTGCCAGTATGTGCACAAACTCACTACTGATAGTGGCGTATTTACTTTGGGGGCTGCCTTAGGACCGACCCAGTTGCCTCTACCTCCATGGTCGGCGTCTCCAGTACAATTAAAGGCACTGTGTGCCTTAAACAAAAGGGAGCGTTAGGATATGATGTCATATCCCGATGTGTCGTATCTTAAAGGTGAAAGCACCTTTTATGAAGTCAATGGAGGCTGGGTTGAGCCTCCATAGTGTAAATAGGTCGGTCGAGGAGATCAAAGACGTCCATGGTAATCGGCCCATTGAGTGGTGGGTTTTGTACAAGAGGGACTGCCACCCCCCCGGACGTGCCACCCCAGACCTGAGTCTAGTTGGCCTAGTCTTGGATACATCACTGACTACTGTGCAGGGGATGCATTTGTCTAAATGCATCTCCTCCAATGTAAATAGTTGGTGCACCGGGGAAAGAAAGTGATCCATCCCTCATGAAATCATTAAATATTAAAAGTGGAACGTGCATTTGATGACTGGAGTGTCCATTTCTATGGGATTCCCGTATTGAATACTGTTTTTTTTAACATAAGGTATTTTGGGAATTTGTTCAAATTTAAAAGAATCCATTATATAATGTTATATAACTTGCGTGTGTAACCGTGTTCACGTGTGTGTGATATAACTGGATTCTTTCAGGAAAAAGTAAAGAATAATTTATTTAGTTTCTTTGAAATATAATAATTAACAAGCCCTAGGGAATAAAAAGTTACTTTTCTGCAATTCCCTGGACTGACATTATCCCAAGGTCTGTGTCATAATAAGACGCTGAAGATGCAGGTGAGTTAATTAAATTGACATATAACAGATATGTGCTAATTAACCAGCTATTTATATAAGACGGGAAGTTGTATTCTTCATCTCAGACCTCATGTCCACAAGATGCATCCTTAGCCACTGCTGATGACGAGCAGGAAGCACCCGATAGGTAATGTTTAATCGTAATCTTTTACTTTACTCTAAGATTTACTTACAATGCAGTGTGTTAGTATTATTAGCATTTAGTGAAATAACATAAAATGCCTAATCTTCCTGTAGCTAATCTGGTTTGAGTATGAAATGGCTGTAGATGGGAACTCATTTATTGACAGTCATTTTAAATTATGGTGCCAATGTTGGGCAAAAATCAGCCAGTTATTTAATATCCCATGCGTGATATGAGCATTAGGATACCTTGGGGCTTTGTTAAACCCTTGATTGTAGAAAAAGAAAAATCATATAAAAAAATTAGCCAGACTTTTCACAAGTTATAGAATCTACTATTGTATGAGGATTGCTGTCAAATGATGCCAATTAATGTGTAATTAGATGTTTCTGATCTACAGACTCCCGTAACTCTCTGCACAAGGGGCAATATGTTATAAGGAAATGCATTACATGTAGTATCAGAGGGTATTAAGAACAAAAAATAATATTATAAGGAAAATCGTGCAATTCTCAGTTTCTGTTATTTCCTGGGCACAATGGGTGCACTTCATAAAAGTGTGATGAAACAAATTTGATATAAATATATATATATATATATATTTTTTTTTAAAGTTGGTGGCTGGATAGTTACTATACTATAGGTTTAATATACTATAGGTTTTATAGGCAGATACCCTGAAATGAAACATTCCTTCACTGCACTGGTAGGCATAAGAAGTTGTTGGTAAATAATAAAAACTGTATTAACCTAGGTTCCACAAAATACTGTTTAAGGGGATCATGCCTGGTGACAATCGTGACATATCTTCCATACCATAATCTCTCTGCTTGTCAGTCGTTAGCAGCTCTATCGCAAATACATTTTCATTACGTCTGATTTGGTAAAATATTCCGTTTCATCCAGATCAGTGGAGGAGAGATCTAGTTATGATTATATTACTCTAATGGTTTCTACTTTCTACCCCAATCTCAGAGTCAAACAGTCTGGAGCTGACTCCTTTCTATTCTACACTGCCATGACCGTATCTGAAACTCCCAATTGGTGTTTTTATATTATAGTTAACATCCCCGTTTGAATGTAGGTGACCGGGTAAAATGTATGTTTAAATAATGATAAGTCATGGTTTCCCACGAAGACCAGTATTCGATCCATTTGACTAACACTTGGGAAGTCACTGCATAGTATCTTCACAATCTGCTATTAAAGGGTTAATATTTCAAGTATCCCAGGGTCAGGTCATTTAGAAAGTTCTCAGGTATGGTTATGATCGCTATCAATCTTGGGTGTAAAACGATCTGCTCACTATATCCCTAGAGGGTTGGTCAATACGAGAATAAAGCTTGTAAATAACAAAGAGCAAGCCCTTTTCTCAAATTCCCACGTCCTAAAATAACCCTGGGAAGAGCAACTTAAGTGTTAAGCATCGAATAAATCCATTTAAATATGTTTTGCCTTAATTACTTTATTTCTGTGGAAATATAAATGATTGTACAAAATGTAATTTGGCCAAAAAAACATGACTTCTCAAGAAAAAAGGAATCCATCATCATTCCTTTTAAAATTCTAGATTTTTTAAAAAGATTTCAAGTTGTCATGGAGGGACAAGGATAGCAGTTCCCACTTTCCTCCGAAACTGGACCAGTGAACTTGCAGATCCAGCCCAAATCCCACTCATAATCCAAAACCTTGTGAACTTGACCGATTCGAGATGGAGAAATATAAATATAATATAAATATCACTTGAATAGGTTTTGGTTCTGTGCTTTGGCACTTTTTGTCCACAGTAAGATTGCTGAATCTTTTACATACTGCTGGTCCAATATAGAAAACAGACGTCTATAGGCAAATCCAATACTCTATACAAAACAGACATCTAAGGGCGAAGTTGGCTGGATGTACCGGTAAATGCATTGGAGCCTATATGACGTAAGATATGGAAACAAATAGTGACATACCTTGTTTTCTTATTTGAATGTCTCTGTCATCTTTGAAGTGCATCAGAAACTTTCCAGGTATTAGAATCAAAGCAGCATATTGGAAACTATTTGTAGAATATATGTACAAATACACACACAAAATAGATGTGAATCCAGATAAAACTATTTCATACAGCAAACTTACTTAGTAAGGATCGTAATTTAATTTGTCTGGTTGTGTCTGGTTGTGTCAAATAACAAAAACATAAGGAATTGTAATAATTCCTCCATTTCCAGGTAACAAAAATGTTACGTGCCAAAAAATAGCATTACGATCTATTAATTATACAACTTTTTTGCTTTCTTTGCAGGACAATAATGAAAACCATTAATGAAACATCTAGTACAGGATTCATTCTTATTGGCTTTTCGGTTTCCAATGAAACAAGTCTTTGCCTCTTTGTTCTGATAACCGTTGTTTATGCCGTGACAATCACTTCCAACATTGTTATTATTGCCATCGTGAAAACCGAACGGCGTCTTCACAAACCTATGTACTTTTTTATCAGCGGACTTGCGTTCCTGGAGATCTGGTATCCTTCAGCCACGGTTCCAAGACTGTTGTGGGCTCTGCTCACAAAAGAAAAATCAATTTCACATGGCGCTTGCATGGCACAGTTTTACTTCCATTTTGCATGCGGTGCAACAGAAAACTTCCTCCTGGCTGTCATGGCCTATGACCGATACGTGGCCATTTGCCATCCGTTACGATATGTTCTCATCTTGAGTCCTATGATTTGTATGAATTTATTAGTGGGATCGTGGTTGTTTGGCTTCATTGTAATTATTATCCCATGTTTACAGATCTCAAACCTTTTGTTCTGCGGTCATAACGAGATTGATCACTACTACTGTGACTTTGCCCCCTTACTGAAGTTATCATGTTCTGAGATATCGGCCACAGAAAATGCATTTTTTGGAATAGCTTGTTTTGTCATTTTTGGCTGCTTCTTACCAATTATATTATCTTATATATTTATTATCCGGACTATATTAACATTTCCGGCTTCTGGGAGACGGAGGGCATTTTCTACCTGTGCGTCACATTTAATTGTTGTTTTTATTTTTTATAGCACTATTATCTTCATGTTTATAAGACCCACAACTGGGGACTTTTTACATGTGAACAAGGTAATTTCTATATTTCCATCCATAGTGACACCTCTTCTAAACCCTATTATTTACACCCTAAGGAACCAAGAAGTAAAATCTGTTGTGAAAAAGACAATTCAAGGAATAACTTTTTGGAAATCAGAAGAAGGAAATGTATGCTCCAAATTTTAAGAAGCCATGAACGATGAAAAAATGTTTATAAATGACACTGTATTAGTAATGGTTTTGCTTTATAGCGATTTCATTGGTCTAGGGTGGCAGCTCCAAGAGGGCATCCGCACCTCTGCCCCATAACAATGTGCCTGATGGCCCTTTTGGCCTAACCAGCACAGCCTCCATAGTGACTTTACTCTGTGGCTTCCATGGTCTACCATGGTAGCCAGGGAGGTAAGAGGTAGTGGTGGCTTGGGTCAATATACTTTGCATGTAAAGGATATTAACGTTAAAAAAAAAAACCTTTTTGAGTCACTGGGTCCTTGTTACAAGCTTAACACTTTAATTTGAATGCATTTGGGAGAAAAAAAATCAGATTTAGAAAAAAAAGTTTTCTTCATGTGCATTTAGTCAAGTTCCTCTCAAAGCTACTATTTCTACTTATTTATTTCGGGACTAAGTGTTCCCAATCCATACAAGGTGATTGTATATATTGCCTTATATTTTACTGTCAATATGTCATATTATGCTGAAAGCAGCTGACTTTTTTACAAAATATTACTTTATTAATTATTATTGCCAAAATGCAATTTTTTGATATTTTTTTATTTTTGTTATACCATGCCATACACGTTCTGCTCATGTTTATAATTTGTTGATGATAATAATGTGAAATTATGATTAAAAGTAGATACTGTATTGTGGGTGCGGGGGAAGGGTTGGCATTATCTTTATTTCATTTTTACACCAGCCTTTTAAACTTTCTGGATTAAAGGAGCCCTCCTTTAACTCATTAATTAATGAAAAAATATCCTTTAAAAGCTACATTTTGTGTTTACTAATGTTGTCTTTGTCCTATATTAAAATTGATCTGAAACATTTAAATTTGAAAAAAAGAAAAATAGAAGAAATCGGGGAGAGGCAAATTATTTTTCACAGCACTGCATTATATATCAAAGTCTACGGAAATGTCTCTGGAAAGCTTTATGGGCTATATGAAAGTTTGCCATTTTTTTTAAAACAAATGTATCATGTCTTGAACTGGATTTTTTTGTGTTATGATTTATTCAGACGTTGTCCTGAGATATAATCTAAAAAATGTGCCTAGGAAAAAATCTAACCTAGGAACATGAGGGATACGTTAATAAACTGTTATGTAGGAACATACAAAATAACTTATCCCCTTACCATTAGCTTAACTACCTTCCAATTCACATGCTTAAAAAAGTGATGCCAACCAGAAGGGACACAAAAAATGCAATACATATAAATTGAACTTTTTCGTTGATAAGGTGTGCCACTAGGAAAATCATTTGATATTAAAATTCAAATAGTATATACCTTAATTTTTGCCATTATGTACTTATTGCCCTTAGGGCCAAAAAAAGGTATAATTAGTCTTGTAAGTTTTGTTTAGGATTAGGACCAAAACTTTAGCTTGTTAAAGACTTATCATACTTTGATAATTACACCTTTAGGTATGAATGTTACTTCTTAGAGTAATTAGGTTATTCCCAAGACTGTATTAAATTAAGACACAGGGAAAATAAAGGAGTGCATAAAATTGGGACTCTGCAGACCAGCAGAATTAGAGTCATCAAAATGCACCATAACTGAAGATAAACTAGAAATGTCTAAAAGGTATGTTTCAGTTATATTTACTCTGAAACCTTCTTCATACTGCAGTTTTGTTATTTAATCTCATACATAGAAGTTAGCATCATTTTGTATTTGAAATTTACTTTCATTATTTTAAGTCTTCTATAATGTTTTTTTTTAAAAATAATAAATAATAAAAATAGCATTCATAAAAATGGAACTCTCTATAGTTATATTTCTGAATTCATCAAAAGCTTTTTATACATGTGGTTATGTTTTCTTGATATCTCCTTATATTGATTGTATAAATCAAAGGACATACTGTGTGTGTACGAGGCACAAATAAAGGAAGAATATGAATATATATATAAAATATATAACTATATAAATATATAGATATATAAATACATATATATTATTTATTAAAACATTTAATTAACATTAGTTAATGAGACCTATTTGTCTAAAACGTAACAAGCCTAAGACAATATGCAAGTCAAATACCATTGCATTTTAAATATTATTTGATTTTGGGTAATTACCAATGATATCTGTCCTGAAATAGTTGTGAATGTAAAACATCTGTTCATTTCTGTTGGTCAATTATATTTTAAAAATGAGAAAAAAATAAATGGAACATAAAAACACATGTATATGCTTCTAATAGGAATACAACAACAATAATACATAAAGATTAATTGGCGAAATATTTTCTTTTTTTCTGCAGATCCAAATTTTGAAAATGAAACAAAAGAACCAAACCTCCATTACAGAATTTATTCTTTTAGGATTTTCGGTTTCCAGTGAAACAAGTGTTTTCCTGTTTGCTCTCATAAGCATTGTTTACATTGTCACAATCACATTCAACATTTTCATTATCGTTCTTGTTATCACTGAGCGGCGCCTCCACAAGCCTATGTACATTTTTATTAGTGGACTTTCGTTTTTGGAGCTCTGGTATCCTTCAGTCACAGTCCCTAAACTGTTGTCATCTCTGCTAAACAGAGACAGATCTATCTCTCCTGGAGCTTGTGTATCACAGTTTTATTTCCATTTTGCATGTGGTGCAACAGAGAACTTCCTTCTGGCCGTCATGGCTTATGATCGATATGTAGCCATTTGCCATCCATTACAATACGTCGTCATAATCAGCCCTCAGATTTCTGTGAAGCTGTTAGTGGGATGCTGGGTGATCGGCTTTGTTTTGTTTCTTGCTCCTTGTTTCCAAATATCAAACCTTTTATTTTGTAGTCATAATGAGATCGATCACTATTACTGCGACTTTGCTCCGATAGTGAGGTTATCATGTTCTGACATATCAATGGCAAAAAGCGTATTTTCTGGCGTAACTGGTTTTTTTATTTTAGGCTGCTTTTTACCAATCATTGTGTCTTACATATGTATTATCCGCACCATAATGGCATTTCCAACTTCTTCAGGAAGGCGGAAAGCATTTTCTACCTGTGCATCACACCTAATCGTGGTTCTCATATTTTACAGTACTATTATGTTTATGTTTATAAGACCCAACACTGGAGACAATCCACATTTTGAAAAAATTATATCTGTCTTTCCATCCATTGTGACCTCTTTTCTTAACCCTATCATTTATACTTTAAGAAACCAAGAGGTAAAGGTAACTGTGATAAAATTGTTCAGAGACTATGGCTTTAGAAACTAGTAGGGTGAAATGGAATTTATATGAGTATGTCATGTCATTTTTTACCAGGCTGGCCCTAGTGAAACGCATTGAGATCTAAGATTTCCTGCTTGCAAATGGACTTTTGTCTACCTATGTAAAGTCATGTGAAAAAAAGTAAACCCTCTTTGAATTATATGGTTTTACATTTCAGGAAATAATAACAATCATCTGTTCCTTAGCAGGTCTAAAAATTACATTTACAGCGTGTCATGGTTTATTCAACAAAAATAAAGCCAAAATGGAGAAGCCATGTGGGAGAAACCAAGTACACTTTATGATTCAATAGCTTGTAGAACTAACTTTAGCAGCAACTTGAAGTTATTGTTTTCTGTTTAACTTTATCAGTCTCTCACATCATTGTGGAGGAATTTTGTCCCACTCTTCTTTACAAGGTTGTTTCAGTTTATTGAGGTTTTCAGGCATTTGCTAATGCACAACTCTCTTAAGGTCCAGCCACAGCATTTTAATTTGATTAACCTCTGGACTTTGACTGGGCCATTGCAATACCTTGATTCTTTTCCCTTTTCAGCCATTCTGTTGTCCTGTTGCATGACCCAAGCTTTAGCTGTCAGACAGATGGCCTCACATTTGACTCCAGAATACTTTGGTATACAGAGGAGTTCATGGTCGGCTCCATGACTGCAAGGTTCCCAGGTCCCGTGGCTGCAAAACAAACCCAAATCATCACCCCTCCACCACCGTGCTTGACAGTTGGTATGAGGTGTTTGTGCTGATATGCTGTGTTTGGTTTACGCCAAGCAGTGTACTGTGTATTATGGACAAACATCTCCACTTTGGTCTAGTCTTTCTAAAGGACATTGTTCCTCTTGTGGTTTGCTCAGATGCCATTTTGCAAACCTAGGCCATTCTGCCATGTTCTTATTAGAGAGAAGAGGCTTTCTCCTGGGATACCATTGCAAACAAACCATATTCAGTATTTTTCTAAATGTACTGAACTTTTACATTTAGCATGCTAACTTAGACCTGTAGAGTCAGACATTGGGGTGAGTGCGCTGGGATGTCCACTCCTGGGAAGATGTCACCTGGCACCTGTCTTCAATGTTTTCCACTTTTGAATATTTTTTCTCACTGTAGAATGATGGACATTAAATTGCTTGGAAATGGTCTTATAACCCTTCCCAGATTGATAGGCAGCAAAAACTGCCTTTCCTCCTTGGCATCGTGTTAACATACATCTAAATGCTCTAGACCAGCAAACTGCTAAAACTTTTATAGCAGTGATCACACTTGCTAATGATCAATGAATCAAAGGCATTTGAATAGCAGCACCTGCTACTTGTCATTCCTGTGGAAGCAGTAAGAGTGTACTTTCACACATGGCTTCTCCATTTTGTCTTTATTTTTGTTGAATAAATCAGTGTAATATGTAATGTGTTGCTGTTTATCTGATGTTGTATTTACCTAATTTGTAGAGCAGACAATTTTTATTATTGGAAAACCATAGAATTCAAAGAGGGTGTACTTTCTTTTTCACACGACTGTAAAAAGGGATCACAAGCACACTAGCAAATCTATAACAGAAAGGCTGAAAAGGAAAAGAATCAAGGTGTTGCAATGGCCCAAATTCAAGACCTCAACCCGATTGAAATGCCGTGGTGGGAACTGAAGCAACACTGTAAAGAAGAGTGGTCCAAAATTTCTCCACAACAATGTTAAAAACTGATAAGGTGATACAAAAAAGGATTACTTCAAGTTGTTGCTGCTAAAGGTGGTTCAACAATCTATTGAATCATAAAGGTATACTTGGTTTTCCAAATATGGCTTCCCCGTTTTGGTTTTATTTTTTGTTGCATAACTCATGACACGGTATACTATGTCATGTGTTGTTAATCTGATCTTGTATTTACCTAGATGTTAGATCTGCTAAGGAACAGATGATTGTTATTATGTCCTGATTTGTAAAACTAGAAATCAGAACCACTTGTGAGTGTATCTGCGTTCTTTTTTACTCGATTGTGATCACTATTTTTATTAAGTCAGAATGTTCTCACCATACAGTAAACTTATATTTTGTACACTGTTAAGACAAGTGAAGAGCTTGTGCCATCAAATGGCAATGGGAGAACTGAGTAATCGAAATTTGCCTATAGTAAGGAGAGAAGAGAATACATATAGTGCCAGAAACAGCATTTCATTGTTAAAAACTATGAACAAACATTTAAGAGATGGAAAGAAATCAGCAGTCCTACCACACAGTCTTTTTTAGTAATGCCTTTTAGTGATAACGAGAAGAGGGTAACAGTGCCCCTACTAATAAGTTATGTGCTTGGCCTTCTGAGGCCATTTTGGCAACAACTTACCTCATGTTGTATCATTGTACTGCACCCTATGAGATGGGGGTCATCAGGGACCCCAGCAGGATTTGGACAGAACCTCTAAGGTTTTTACTCCTCTGATTAGTGTTTTTGGCAGTGTTACCATTGGTACCAGCTGTAGGGAATCTCAAACAAAAGTTTGGGCATTTAAGCACTGTGAAGGGTAACCAGCACTGGCACAAATTTCCCAAGTTTTTGCTTCCCTGACCTACATATAATAGAGAAACTAGGACGCCACTGTTGGTTCTATTACAATATACATAGTTGATACTCTATTGCTGAAAGTAGGTGTGTGGGGGGGTCATGGCCAAATGCTGCTTACCCTACCTGGAGATATTGAAAATAATATCTGTGCATATTTTGCCCCAAAATACCGTATTCTATTACCCCAACTAGCTTCCAGTTCACATGCTTAAAAAGGGTGATGCCGTCAAAAAAATGTCATACAAGTTATATTGTATTAAAAGGACCAATGTTTGTGTTGATAAGACCCACTACTAGAAAATCATTTAATAAAAAGGATATATAACTTCCTTTTTTGTCATTATTTACTTCAAATATTAATTCATTATAGCCTTCAGTGCAAAAAAGGATATACTTGGCCTTGTAAGTTTTTTTCTTTTGGACCATACTAACCAAAACTTTAGCTTCTTAAAGAATTATCAGAGTTTGATAATTACACTTTTAGATATGAAGGTTACTTCTTAGAGTAATTAGATTATTCCCCAGACTGTATTAAATTAGGGCACACCGAAAAAAAGGAGTGCATAAAACTGGGACTCTGCAGACCAAGTTGATGTCTTTGCAGCAGAATTGAAGTCAACAAAATGCACCATATGTTCATAGCTGGAAGAGTCTAACAGGTACGTTATTCAGTAATCTTTACTCTGAAACCTTTTCAAGGTTTTTGCAGTTTTGTTATTTAATTTCATTACTGAGTTTCTCCAATTAAAACGATAATAGGTCTCAAAGTAAATACATACAATAAAAGTTAGATTATTTGATGTGGTTTTGGATATGAAGTTAGCTTCACATTATTTTAAGTATTTTTACTGTTTTGAAAAAAAATACATAAATTAAAAAAAATTAAATGTCCAGTATAGAATGTAATTTGTTTACTTTTTTCTATATTTTTAAATTCAAGGCTTTTATACATCCATTGGGGTTATGCTTTCATGATATGTTAGTATATTTATTGTATAATTTGAAGGGAATACTTCATATCTATTTTTTTTAGAATGTATATTGAGAAGAACGACAGGTAGAGGGTAGAAATAAAGGAAGAACATATGAAACATTTTAATCCCTGAGTTAACTTGGCCTATTTGTCTAAAATGTAGCTCAAATCTCAATATATGTAGAATCAAATATATTAAGAACATCAGAAAATATAACACTAGCCAATGCAAATCAAATATTTGGTAATTTCTAATTGTAAATTAGCTTTGTTCTTTTTTGGCATTAAAATAGTTTTGAACGTAAAAAATCTGTACATTTTTGTTGGTCAATTATAATCTGAAAATAAAACAATAAAATGCATACAACATAAAAACACATTTATATGCTTCTCATTGGAGTAAAACAATAATAAAAAAAAATATTAATCGTCAACATATTTTCTTTCCTTTGTAGATGCAAATTTGGAAAATGAAACAAAAGAACCAAACCTCCATTACAGAATTTATTCTTTTAGGGTTTTCAGTTTCCAGCGAAACAGGTTTTTTCCTGTTTGCTCTCATAAGCATTGTTTACATTGTCACGATCGTATCCAACATTTTCATTATCGTTCTTGTTATCACTGAGCGGCGCCTCCACAAGCCTATGTACATTTTTATTAGTGGACTTTCGTTTTTGGAGCTCTGGTATCCTTCAGTCACAGTCCCTAAACTGTTGTCATCTCTGCTAAACAGAGACAGATCTATCTCTCCTGGAGCTTGTGTATCACAGTTTTATTTCCATTTTGCATGTGGTGCAACAGAGAACTTCCTTCTGGCCGTCATGGCTTATGATCGATATGTAGCCATTTGCCATCCATTACAATACGTCGTCATAATCAGCCCTCAGATTTCTGTGAAGCTGTTAGTGGGATGCTGGGTGATCGGCTTTATTTTGTTTCTTGCTCCTTGTTTTGAAATATCAAACCTTTTATTTTGTAGTCATAATGAGATCGATCACTATTACTGCGACTTTGCTCCGATAGTGAGGTTATCATGTTCTGATATTTCAAGGGCAAAAAAGGTATTTTCTGGCATAATTAGTTTTATTATTTTAGGCTGCTTTTTACCAATCATTGTGTCTTACATATGTATTATGCGCACCGTAATAACATTTCCAACTTCTTCAGGAATTAAGAAAGCATTTTCTACCTGTGCATCACACCTAATCGTGGTTCTCATATTTTACAGCACTATTATGTTTATGTTTATAAGACCCAATGCTGGAGACAATTCACATTTTGAAAAAATTATCTCTGTCTTTCCATCCATTGTGACTCCTTTCTTAAACCCTATTATTTATACTTTAAGAAACCAAGAGGTAAAGGTTAGTGTGATGAAACTGTTCAGCTACAATGCTATAGACACTAGCAGGGTGAAATAGAATGTATGGAATTTGTATCATAATGTGGGTCATATAAATTAGTAAAATTAATTATTTAATGATCAAAAAACAATGTCCCTGTTTTGTATCTGATGGATTCAAGACAGAATTTTCTGTTAAGGAAGTTTCTATTATGAATAATATAACAATCCACCAGGAAAATAACTTTATACTGCTCAGTTCTTGTTGGTTGGTTATTATCTATCCAACCATTAAGTTTAAAACAAACATATGGTTAATTTATTAACATATGCCTATATGTTTGCCACATAATCTAGTTTCTCCTTTACTCTCCCTACCTGTGTCAGCATTTGCATTCATGGACTCTAGAGAGTACACCTTTAATGATGAATTCATTTCATCATTATCATTCATTTCATCATTATCATTCATTTCATCATTTCCATTCATTTCATCATTTCCATTCATTTCTTCATTTCCATTCATTTCTTCATTTCCATTCATTTCTTCATTTCTCTTTGATTATGCCTTCTCTCTTTTTTTAACAATATAAAGTAGAATGTATTCACTCCTGAAATACTTACCTCCCAGCATTTCAAATTGTGAAAGAGACATGTTTTCTTTCTTTTAAATCGCTCATGAGGAACTCACCAATTCAACTTCACACAATGTCGCACTTGCATCGCCACTTAAAACACACTTCCCTTTTGTCAGCACAGTCATGCATATTAAAAATTAGACTTGTGCATTCGTCTTCAGGCGAACATGAAAACGAACATGAAGAGTCCGTTTTTGTGTTCGTTCCGTAGGCGAAGACGAAGACACACACACACGAAGAATCTTCGTGATCATCTTCGTCTACTAATTTCCCCGGTCCCTTCCCCATCTAGCCTACCTTATTTTCACGGCATCGCAGGAGTTGACTGAAGTGGAAATCCGCAGGAATCTGACTGGTCCACAGCATTTCCCTTCTTCTGCTGGAGGCCTCACAAGCGAGAATAGGCACGGACATTGTTCATGGTAGACATTGAAAGTTACTGAACAAAATCACAGTCCACACAGCTCCATTCCTGTGTGCTAGGATATGACATCATATCCCAGCGCTCAGTATCAATAACTGCCACACAGTATGAGGGAGCACTGAAGTGAAAGTCATTGAACAGACCTTGTGTTCCCTTCATTTTAGGCTGGATAGAAGGAAGTCAGTACTTTCAAAAAATGCAAGACCTATGGTGCACTGTAACAGATAGGGGTCATCAGAGATCCCAGCAGGATTAGGACAGACCCCCTGAGGTTTGTACTCTGCTATTTTCTATTTCCTTCATAACCATGCACTCTCCCTACCTCTATGACTTGTTTATGGGTATATAGTGAAATTCACAGAAAAAAAGGCACTTTGTTTTTGCAGTAATGATAATTTATGTAATAGTACCAGTGCAGTAAAACTGTATATGTGCTTCAGTGACCTACACGTGATAGAGAATCTAGAACGTCATTTCTGGTTCTAGTACGATATACATAGTTCACAGGCTATAGGTTAAAGGTGAAAGTAGGAGGGGAAGTAGATGTGGGAGGTCATGGCCAAATGCTGCTCACCCTACCTGGAGACATTGGAAACAATATCTGTGCACGTATTTTATTCAATTACTTCAACTACCTTCCAATTCACATGGTGAAATTAAAAGGGTGGTGCTGAGCAGGGGGGGACACAAAAAATGCATTACATATAAATTATATTGAATTTGTTGATAAGGCGCACTACTAGCAAAATTATTTGATAAATTATTTATATAACTTTATTTTTTGTTCAAATAATGTTAATTATACCCCTCAGTGCAAAAAAGGGTATAACTGGCCTTGTAAGTTGTGTTGCAGGTCTAGATTAGGACCATACAAACACAAACTTTAGCTTTTCAAATTCATTATCAGAGTTTGATAATTACACTTTTAAGTATGAAGGTTACTTCTTAGAGTAATTAAATGATTCCCAAGACTGTATTAAATTAGGGCACAGTGAAAATAAGGGAGTGCATAAAACTGGGACTCTGCAGACCAAGTTGTCTTTGCTGCTGAATTAAAGTCAGCAAAATGCACCATATGTTCCTAACTGAAGATAAGCTGGAAGAGTCTAACAGGTACGTTATTCAGTAATCTTTACTCTGAAATCTTTTTCGAGCTGCCGTTTTGTTATTTTATTTCATTACTGAGTTTCTCCAATTAAAAAGATTATAGGTCTCAAAGTAAACACATACATAAAAGCATCATTTGGTGTCTTGGATATGAAACTTACTTTCATAATTTTACATCTTCTGTACTTTTTAAATTATGAATTGCCTGAATAAATTATAAATAAAAAGTTCACAAACATCCAGTATTGAATGTAATTTGTTACTTTATATATAGTTCATCAAAGGCTTTTTATAAATGCATTTGGGTTATGTTTTGATTGTATAATATGAATGAAAGCATACTGTGTATTTTATAATATGTAAAAGGAAGAAATAAAGGCAGAAGGTAGAAATAAAGAAAAAAATCTATATATTGTAAAATACACAATATGCCTTCATTCAAATTATACAATCCATATGATATGATTATAAGAGACCTATTATATTTTTAATCTGAGAAACTCAGTAATGAAATGACATAAACTAAATAAATTATATATAATGTATTAATCATTTTAATCCCTCAGTTAATTTGAGTTATTTGTCTAAAATGTAGTTCAAATCTCATATACAAATATATCAAGAGTCTAAGAAAATATAACACTGACCCATGGGAGTCAACTGTTTTTGTAATTTCTAATTATTGGCCATTTTTTTTAACATTTCTGTAAAATATATTCTGAAAATAAGAAAAAAAAATGCATGGAAAATAAAAACACATTTATGTACTTTTCATGGGAGTGAAACAATAACACACAGAAAATATTAATTGTCAAAATATTTTCTTTCCTTTGTAGATGCAAATTTTGAAAATGAAACAAAAGAACCAAACCTCCATTACAGAATTTATTCTTTTAGGATTTTCAGTTTCCAGCGAAACAGGTTTTTTCCTGTTTGCTCTCATAAGCATTGTTTACATTGTCACGATCGTATCCAACATTTTCATTATCGTTCTTGTTATCACTGAGCGGCGCCTCCACAAGCCTATGTACATTTTTATTAGTGGACTTTCGTTTTTGGAGCTCTGGTATCCTTCAGTCACAGTCCCTAAACTGTTGTCATCTCTGCTAAACAGAGACAGATCTATCTCTCCTGGAGCTTGTGTATCACAGTTTTATTTCCATTTTGCATGTGGTGCAACAGAAAACTTCCTTCTGGCCGTCATGGCTTATGATCGATATGTAGCCATTTGCCATCCATTACAATACGTCGTCATAATCAGCCCTCAGATTTCTGTGAAGCTGTTAGTGGGATGCTGGGTGATCGGCTTTGTTTTGTTTCTTGCTCCTTGTTTCCAAATATCAAACCTTTTATTTTGTAGTCATAATGAGATCGATCACTATTACTGCGACTTTGCTCCGATAGTGAGGTTATCATGTTCTGACATATCAATGGCAAAAAGGGTATTTTCTGGAGTAACTAGTTTTATTATTTTAGGCTGCTTTTTACCAATCATTGTGTCTTACATATGTATTATCCGCACCGTAATAACATTTCCAACTTCTTCAGGAAGGCGGAAAGCATTTTCTACCTGTGCATCACACCTAATCGTGGTTCTCATATTTTATAGCACTATTATGTTTATGTTTGTAAGATCCAACGCTGGAGACAATCCACATTTTGAAAAAATTATCTCTGTCTTTCCATCCATTGTGACCTCTTTTCTTAACCCTATCATTTATACTTTAAGAAACCAAGAGGTAAAGGTCACTGTGATCAAATTGTTCAGAGACTATGACTTTAGAAACAAGTAAGGTGAAAATAAATTTATGGAATTTTTATGATAACAGTGACATGTCATACAAATGAGTAAAATTAATGAAATAACGGTCAAGAAACAAAAAAATGAAAAAGCTATTTATCTGCTTTTCTATCTTTGAATCTAAATTCATATCTCTCATGGGAAAGATAGGCTGGTCCTCGTAAAACATGTTGAGATCTGAGATTTCAAATGGACTTTTGTCTACTTATTTACACGCAGCTTGGCTCATTCTATCATAACTACCTGTGAGTCTTTCTGCATTCATTTTTACTCTTGATTACCATTGGTGTTTTTTTCTGTTTTGAACAGATTTGGATATTAAAAAGAAAATATTTTAAAGACCTCTCTACAGGCATACATATTACTCCTAATTTGTGAGTGCATTATAAGCATATAACATTTCTCTTTTACATAATACACAATTATTTTTTCTTTATTTTTCTCTTTATTTTTCTTGACACTATGTAATCAATTCATTTTCAACACAAATTGTTATAGATTTTCCACATTTCCTGTACTTTTTACCCACGTAAAGTAATGTTATGAGTACCACAAAATAAGATTGGAAATATAATTTTTCTTCAACTTACTGCTTCACAACAATTTTTGGCAAAAATGCCCTTTTGAGTTGCATCCACTTGTGTGCTCTTATGCCAAAACATTGAAACATGGCTGCATGCACCTTCATGTCAAATAAAAAGAATATGAGATGCTCACCAAGAACAGACATCTGTTTTATAGCATGCCTTATGGTGTGTCTCTGCTTGGGAGCATCTCAAATTTTAGCTCTCTTGTGCCATTAGAGAACAAAATCTACAAATCAGTCTGATCCCACCCAAAAGGTCAGTCCAGAACTAAGGTAAATTTTCTCAGCATGAGCAAAGCCATCAACCCCAAATGTGCATTTTGACCTTCACTGTCTTTGTCTGTGGTGGACAGCTCAAATTCCTTTAAGCACAAGAAGGCAACAAGGTCCATATCTGGACTCACCTCTACACTTGGGGTGAACCCCAGAGACCCCTGAAGGACGAAATGCCATACAAATGAATATGAGATGCTCATCAAGAACAGACAGCCTCTTCGTAGCCTGCCCTACTTAGGAGTAGACTTGGGCACCAGGGGGCTCTGTATTTTATTTGAATAAATGCAAATGAGCACACTGCCACATATGGCTAATATATCATCGGACAGAATGCTGCCCTCTGTTGGTTTTACATTAAGTAGCATTGTTCCATATGCTTGAAATCCAAAGTTATTATGCTACTCAATGTATCTTACCAATAGACGGCAGCATTCTGCCCTAAGATATATTAGCCATATGTGGCAGTGTGCTCATTTGCATTTATTCAAATAAAATATATTCCCATGATCCTTTAGTCTAACAGTTTAATGCAAAAAAAACCCCCAAAATAAATAGAAAAAAAAAAAGTT
>VKOC01007353.1:0-19804 GCA_009364415.1 Spea multiplicata | reverse complement strand
TATATACATTCAGGGGTATGACAAAACTAGAACCGACAGACCGACACAAACTGATGTTCGCAAGATTCTACTCTAGATATCTTTTATATCATCCTATGATTTTAATGAATATTTCACACTAAAAGTTGCACAAATAATAGATTAATTTCTACGTCAGAACAAGCAGTGATTATGTCACACAGCACAGCGTACATAATCACCAATATTATTTCATGCACTCCTCCTGTATATGTGTGTATATATATATACACAATTACATACACCCAAACCATTTTTTACAGAATGTAAAATGATTGCAAATGATGCAAATGATTAAGAAATAAATGTCAAGTGGTGAAATTTACCATTAATGTGGTTTTTTTTTGTTAACAATGGGGGTGATTTATAAAAAGCAACAGCAGTGGCTATTCTGCCCCAAGCATAAAATTTTATGTTTACACACATATTGCATTATATATATATATATATATATACATATACACACACGTGTGTGTGTGTCTGTTGCAGATGGGATAGCACTACTGTTTATTTAGTCTGTTTCGTTTTTTTGGTGTAAAAAATAGTTATCCAAGAGATCTGCTACTTTATATCTATTTTTTGGATTTCAGGGGGAAAAAAACATGTTTCTAAGTTTATCCCTGCAACAATGCTGTAAATCACCCCCCAAAAAGTGTTGCTTGTTGTGTGTTTAACATGCATGAACTGTAGCTTGGTGTGTTTCATCTAACTGTACATAGGCGTTCAAGCCCATTGGTACCGCTCATAACAGAAGAGCACAGCCATTTGTAGCGGGAGTAAACATTGGTGACAAAAAACAGGTAGTGAGCTCTTCCTATAACACCCCAATCGGGCTTTATTCATCTGGCAACATCAAGGACGCCTTCCATGGACAGATGCGGGGGCTTATTCCTAATGCAGAACAGATGTAAGTATTACCTTTTTCACGTGTGTGGCATGTGTTGTGTCTGATTTACTTGCTCTGTCTGTAACACAGATAACTCAGGACCCTCATCTGTTTGGACATAGCTCTTTTTATCATTGACATACAGGCGAGGATCCATAAGATAAACGTACCCATCTTATACAATACCGTCATTTTTCATTATGGTCTTGCTATGATGAGAATAACTAATAAAAGATGACTGCTTTTGCAATATAAATATTTGTGTTAGTTTGGAAAAATCAAAACTCTTTCAAAGCGTTCGTGATTCATGTTTTTTCCTGAAAAATAGCCAAAATAGACTGTACACTGAATAATGGAAAAACTGGAATCAAAGTGTTGCAAAATACTTACTGGTAAAAAAAACAAACAAACAATGTTTTTGCTTGTTTTTTTCTTCCTCTTAAAAGGTTATGGCAGCATTTGCTGCAAACATATTCCGTTTGTCTGGAGGACGGTACAAGATAAATAATGCATTCCGCTTTGTAATCATTTTATCTTTTCTTTTTTTTTCCTTTTTTTCACTGTGTTATAGCGTGGATATATTTTGTTTTCCTATGAAGTTTAATGTTAGAATTGGTATTAATTAACCAACCAGACACTTATGGATAGTCTTGCTCAATTTGTTTTCTGTCCTACAGGATTTGGGATACTTTGAGCACAAGCATAATATCCGGCCTAAGCCTTTCATACTGCCAGGCCGAAGCAGGTTATAAACATTTTACTGTGTGTTTTGTGTGCATGTAAAACAATCCTATAAATGTGCAGCGAGATTCTGGTTTATTGCCCGTATCCAGATGTATAGAATCCACTTCATAACCCACAAAAAAGAATAGAGATGGCACAAAAGAACCAATTGGGTCACTAAGTCTCTGTACTTAATTCTGCCTTTATGTAGATCCCAATGGGCTAATTACATGCAAAATCTCCAACAGGCCCATTTAGTAAGCAGTTCTTCCAGGAGCTTGAATATTTGCATCATCCCTTTACTTGCAAACAGGACACTTATCATTTGTGGTTTGTTTCCAAACAACAGCAAAAGTGATCCCTAACTCTTTGTAATAAAGCACTATGATTAGAAAGCTTTAGAAAGGTCTCCTACTCGTAGCAAGAATTTATTAGTGAAGGTAATAAATGGTTAATCTCATCACATCCATCAACAAATGTTTCAGAAGTCTGCAAGAATCTATTCCGCATGCAATCAGCATTTAACGACGGCTAACACCGGCAGCTTTACAGTCAGCAGGAGTTGTGTTCTAATATCACACTAATAAGAAAGCATTAATAATACGTCGCGTGTCACTTATTATTATTATTGAATACTGCGAGAGCGCCAGTCAGCCAGCAGGGGAAGTAATGCCGCCTCTGGAACAGTTTCTAAGCCACAGCGTTTTACTGCAGTAGATTATTGGGAAATGTTTTCAGTTGGCTTTTAAAATAAAAATTATATTTATATATTCTGGAGTGCTATTACACTGCAGTGAGAATATCCGTAACACAATAATGCAAACGTAAGATATACTGGTTCAAAAGGAGAAGAAGACCCCGCTCTTTGCAGCTTACAATCTCAGAGGCTGAGGGGGGATGTGACGTCTGGGAACTGTCCAGGTTTGACTTGGAGTCTACAGGTGAAGTGCTGCTTCTCTTTTCTCCTTGTCAGCAGCTAGCCCCATCCATTGTATGGCTAACCACATCCAACGCTTGGCTAGCTCTGCCATTGTGCGTAACTCGCCTCACCCCTACCTGGAGCCTCTCGCTCACAAGAAGGAAAGGTTCCTGCCCTGGTACGGGTGTACCGCTTTGGCAAGGATGAAAGATTGCAGCATGTCACATACAGAAGTCAGTAGCCTGGAGATAGCAAAGGTTGTTTCTAATTGCAGTTGGGTTGTTGAGAGACGAGGCAGGATCAATGAGAAAAAGCGAGGGAAGATAAAAGAGAAGGAAACCTTGATAGAAAGTTAGAACTAGTGGGGTGAAATTGGTAAAAAGAATACCCGCTCGGTGTTGCCTGCACTTTCCCTTCGGTGTAATCCATCTGTTCACCCCACTTTCCTCATGCTCGTCATTCCCAGTGATTCCCGCTGTCTGCATGCCTGCTGCTTTCTATCACTTTCTGAATGCACAAAACGTATTTCTCTCTTTTCTCTGTCTTGCTCACATGTTTGCACTTGTTTCTTGCACCTCTTTGCCTCCCTCACTGGCCGGTTCACACAGTGGAAGCAGCACTCCTTCAGGTTTTGACCCCGGCAGCGGGCGCAGCACTCCTTCCACCGCAAGCACTGTTGGCACTATAGATCCGTGTGAGCTGAAAGCCGCTTCTCGGATTGCACCTAACATCCCGTTGGAAATGGAGCTTCCCGGCGTGAAGATCGTGCATGCTCAGTTCAATACACCCATGCAGCTCTATTCCGACGACAACATAATGGAAAGTCTACAAGGCCAGGTTTCTACCATACTAGGGGAGAAGCCACAGATGAGGTACACAGTGTACAAATACTCAAACACTTTTATACTACAGCGCAATATTTCTCTGAAGGGTACATTCATCAAATTATATTCAGAAACGCTGATCTATAAATGATGTTGTGTAAACCAATGCTAGGAACTGCATACGGAAATACTATAATAATTCCGCACACGCCATTTGTTTTAGAGAATGCTCTGTGCAGGGATGCAATCCAACCGATACCCAACCTGCAGGATACAGAAAGAACTAAGCATCTGCTCTCTGCTTATCACAAAGCAGCCGAAGAACTGTGTTGGATAGCATAAGGTTATAATGTAATAACAGAATAAATAAAATATAACAAAGTGCGCTAAGGTGCAGGAAATAAAAAAACAAAACAAAAAAAAATATATATATATAGAACATATAAAAAATACATTTACCCCTATAAATTTCTTTTGAGAGATGCCTCTTGTATTTGTATCCAAATTTACAAAACCAAGATTAATACCAAGTTCCTAGGAAAATATGTTTAATATTGTGTATTTGGTATTGATCTTGTTTCATTTTTGATCAAATTGGAAGGAATCTATTCCCACTGGAGTTGAAGTTGGGGAAGCCTCTAAGACATCTGTTGGTGATATCCTACTACTCCACTCCTGTGATTCAACTACAATCTTTGAGGAGAAAGCACAACCAACAATATTTCTCTATGATGATATTATACTATCGTATTTTTTCTTTGTTTTTCTATATTGCTGAATGTCCATATACAAGAGGAATCTCACAAAATAAATGTAAATGGGTGCATTTATTTTTTTATTTGTCTTAGATTTCCTGGTTTAGTCTGTTATACCGTATTTGCCCGGCTATAAAGATGTTAAAGACTTAAATTAGGGGGAAAAGTGCGGCCTATAATCAGGGTTCAGCGCAGGGATGCGCAATTTGTGTGGCCCGACACCCAGGACATGCAGTTACGGGCGCCGGGCAGGTGTTTTTTTGTTTCTCTTTTTATTTAGCCCTGCTGCGGGTAAGCAGCAAGGTCAGGATCCAGGTCCCCCGCAGCGCTGCAGGAGACCTGGATGGTCCTCTTGCATCCAGTGAACACAACCTCCGCTACTGCCCGTCACTTCTGCCGGGGGTTCTATGACCGACCGCCGGCGCAACATAACCTTGTGGTGCCCCATCATAGAAGCCCCAGCGGAAGTGCCGGCAGCAGAGGTTGTCTGCGTGCATCACGCACCAGCTGCCAGAGAGGAGGATCCCACGCAGCACTGCAGGGGACCTGGATCCTCGTCTCTGGCAGCCGGTGGATCCTCCTCTCTGGCAGCCGGTGAACCTCCGCTGCTGCACGCTACTTCCTTCAGAGCTTCTATGACTGAGCGCCGGGGTGACATGACCTTCTGCTTCCTGCAGTAACTTGTATATGGCACATGCACAGACTAAGGGAAGAGTCATGTCTCCCCCTATGCCTCTATAAGAAACACTGCAGTGCTGCAAATCCCATTCAGTCTCGCTGGCACTCAGCCTATCTATCCATATTCCCTGCCTATGACGCATAAATGCAACTGCTTGATTGCATTGGGAAAGGCACCGGGAAAACAAATACCACTATGCGTGTAAATGAGCAGTTCTTCTCTAAAATGAAACGTCTTTCTTTACTGATCACTGAAGAAAATGAGGGTCCACTAATTAATCTTGCTAATATTTTAACTTGTAACACCTTTTGCAATTTACAGTGTCGCTAAAAATGCACTATTTTTGAATAGCTGTCCAATTCGGAACTTGAGTCTACGGGTCAATTTTGACATAATTCTATATAATGTTCACAGATGCTCGATCCTTTATAAAAATTAAGTGTGTGGAGAGTGGCTCCAAGACCCACACACACATTTCTTGTAAAATAATGTATGAATCAGGATACTTTTCTTACTTCGGCATCCAAATATTTCCACTCGGCCCTTTGCAGGGTGTTTCTACTGAAGCTGCTGGTAAAGGTTCGCATGGAGCATATAATTTTATGCATAAGCAAGTTTATCTTAAGGTTTATTCATACAATGAGTTTAGATGAAACTTTTTATTTCGATGACTTAAATTTATGGGATGGGAATGCCCTTTTATTTGAGTCCATGTTTTGTTCTATAATTCTATACCTTTGCACAGAAGTGTCGATACGAGACTAGTTTTATAACATTTACATTTAGTAGTAGCAATACTTCTGCTATTAGGTGTGTAATGTTATATGACATCATTTTCCATTACACAGCGATCCAGTGCCTGCTGGTGTGCCTCAGTCAGATGTATACAAATTTCTTCACGATGACGCAGAGCATCCAAGCAAACCTAGGCAGTCTGGTTCATTTAAAGTTCTACAGGACATGGTTGATGATGACCCTGGTAAGTAGTTACATAATTGTACGTGTTTTTGTCTTTTTTAGTGAGAATAGAAGTAATGCGATTCTTTAATCAACGTGGATACATTTTATTGGGCCAACAAAGAGGTCAGTTAATTAATGTATGCACAATAAAAGACACTGCCTTCAAAAAAGACATCAGCATATGTACACATTTAAATAAATGAAGAATAGCAAAGATATTTATCATTGTGGAATTACCAATGCAATATTTGAGAATATACAAACATGTAAATAAGCAAGTATATTGAATTCAACATTTAACTTTTTTTTTCTTGTGTGTTAATTTGAAAGATCGCCCTTCAGGTACAAGGAGTGTTAGGGCACCACAAACTAAGCCAAATGCAGGAGCGGCAGCTGTGCAGAAGGTGCCAGTCTGTGACAGATGTGGAAATGGCATAGTGTAAGTCATCTACCACTCAATAATATTATATATGAATATTTTCGAGCATTATAAATCATAATACATTTGATCACACCCTGTCCACAAGTACTGCTGTGCCACCATGAAGTAGATTTACCATATAATGAAAATGCGTTTTCTATGCAGAATAAAAGTGGTCTCAGAAGTACAAACCCAGTACAAATACATTTAACTTCATCATGAGATGATTCATGTACATTCATGTATTATTAAATGTACATTAATTTAAACTACTAATAATCAATGTTTTTTGTTGTTTTTTTTGTAAAGGGATAGCCATATAATTAACAGTTTAAACTTTACCTAGGAGAAAGTATACATTGTTCAGGTTAGGACAAGTTAATCATATCATAGATAAGTTTAAACGTAATATTTTATATTGTATGCTTTCTTGTGTTGCATACGTTTAAGTAATACTCATTATTATTACAGCGGCACTGTTGTGAAGGCTCGGGACAAGCTCCGTCATCCCGAATGCTTTGTGTGTGAAGACTGCAACCTGAACTTGAAGCAGAAGGGGTACTTCTTTGTGGAGGGCCAGCTGTACTGTGAAAACCATGCAAGAGCGCGCATGAGACCACCTGAGGGATACGATGCCGTCACTATCTACCCAAAGGCCTAAAGCTGGAACACATCCCATCTGCTAATGCAGGGCTTTACAGACTAGGCTAGGCCAACTTTCCTGAGTTTAGAAAGGCAGATTTAACAGTATTTATATGCATCTAGTTAATATATGGACAGGAAGCACAGCATTTATATTAATAAAAAAACACAACTCACCGTAGATCACACGAGCAACTGGTTGAAAATGAAATCACTGCCAGAAGTGTCCTTTCGCTTTTAATTGACTTTTATTTGTAATATAGATGTAGCACATGTCAATTTTGTAGTTTTGTAGATTGTTAGCTCCTACGCCCAAGGACGAAATTTAAAAAGGTTACCGCTTATGAAATATTCATTTACGCAGCTTGCCATGCATGTGGGTGGCTAAGATAATGAAGAAAAATACTGAATTGTTTAGCTACTCATTTCTTGAACTCACGGAATAGTTACTCAAGCGTCTGGTGACAGGGAATTAACTTCACCGCCACAAGGGAATCATTACACTAAGCTCAAATAATAATTAGCCGGCGCACTCTTCTCTATAGAATTATCTATATTTTTCATCTTATTCCCATATGTCTAGCATATTCATAAAATATTCTTCAATATTTCGTCCCAACGCTGATGATTTCTCCTTTCCGTCCCCACATGTCCTTTGGGGTCTGTTTTATTGCCATTGAGAATGCAGTTTCAAAGTAATAACATTTTTTTTGCTTTAATAAGAAATCATTAAAACGAATGAATGGCAAGACTTGTTTATGTGGGGGGGGGGGGCGACACTTTTTTGCAATCCTGCTACTAATGCTTGTAATATTGTGTTAATAGAGGGGGTTTTTTTTAGGCTCACGGCCACTGGAAATTAATTTGTCTGTTATTTTGTTATATAACCAATAATAAACTTTAAAAACTATGATGGCGAGCTTGTCTTTACTAAGGGGATACGCGGTTAAGACACTTTGTAGTTATCCATAGGCCTTATTCGGAAATCCAGATGTTTTCCACTGGAAACATAAAGCTAACTTATAGGTAAGAATATTTTAAAATTTTTACATACAGACAGATACTAGCCCCAAAAAGTAACGGTCACCTAAATATTATTATGCTCAATTCACACAAATCACGCGGCAGGTGCTGTTTCACCCGGTGTTGGCTTTTAATTAAACGTTTTAGGCTACATGGTTCATTCTTAAACGAAAATACAGACGGAGTAACCCGTAGCCTGTCATATTTTATTCTATTCTTTTGCCGCCACTGTCGTGTGCTTCGTTTTAGACTTACTAGTTCTCTCAGGGACATTTCAGGCGCCCCCCATGTTGCCAGGAGTCGGGTGCGGTGACATCAGTAGCGCGCGGCGCCCCAGCCAGTTGCCAAATGAGCCGTTGGTAGATTCGTTGTGGCGGTTGCGGAGCGGGTTCTTTCTGCTGCCGCCAAATAACGAGCAGTCCCCGGTCCCTGCCTGTAGCGCCCCCTTAGTGATATGGATGCTGTTAACTAGGTGGTGTATTAATAGTGAAGTGAGCCGTGAAATGAGGAGATTTAAGCCGTACTCTAAGCATTGCGCAACCACACCCGTGAAGGAGGTAATGATGACGGAACAGCCACTATTTAGTATTATATTTATATACTCTGTTATAGAAATATATATTCTGATATATTGGTTAGAGTTAGTGGTTGGCTATTACTATGGGGGCTGTAATATTTTATATACAGATGTGTGTGTATATATATATATATATATATATACATACATACATACACACCTATATATATATATATATACTGTAAGCTCACTTCTCCTGTATGCTGTATAGTAAATAATCTGTCCTGTGATTCTGATTGGTTGACCCAGCCTTTGCAGGGGTTTAGTGAAGTGGGTCCCCCTTGCAAATGCAGAATCCATCATGTGTATTTCCAGCCGCAGCTTGCAGGAGATGCGATACATATTCAGCTCCAGTCCTGGCTCAGAGTGGGTTCCAAACACAATATATCCAAACACATTTATATCCAAAACCTATGTTTCCTATGAATGAATCGGGTTATGCCAAAGCATCTGAAGGTGACAGAGTTAAAGCACCTCTAATCCATCAAGGCAAGAAGACAGAACATGGGAGTGAAGTTTCTCAAGTGAAATAAGAAAAATAATAATAATTGTGTAAAGCTTCAGACCTTAATCAGTCCTTGTCTTAGATTCAGGATGGCTTTGTGCTCATCCCATGCATTTTTAAATTCCATCACCATGTATTAGATTTTACCTCTTCTGATGGGATGCTGTTCAATGTATCTACCACCCTCAGTGAAGTAAAACTTTACATCTAAATCACTACATATGAAGTGATCCCTGAATAATTCAATCATTGCAAATAATCCTATTTATTATTAATGGTTCATATTCGCAATTCGTGAGTAGTGATTAATCAATATACAAGTACGTTCCTGTGTAAAGCACGTTAATTCATAAATGTTTCTAAGTGGTACAGTTGAGTAAATCATCAGCCTGATTCACATAGATGTTCCTAGAGCGTACAAATAAATCACTCCCCAATCATTCCTACCGTGCAAATAAACAAATATAGATTTATTCTCAATGAGCCTGATGCCTCAGTGAGCTGTAGAGCAGGGATCCTCAAACTCGACCCTCCAGCTGCTGCAGGACTACATCTCCCATACTTCTCAGCCAGCCCCTTAGCTGAAGGAGCATTATGGGAGATGTAGTCCTGCAGCAGCTGGAGGGCCGAGTTTGAGGATCCCTGCTGTAGAGGATAGGTCTGGAGATCCGCTGGGTCTCGACAACCAAGTCCTTTACCGTCCCATAGAGGGGGGTGCTGGGTCACACTATATGGGTGTAATACGTCATCTGCGGGTAGGAAGAACACGATGGTGGCTGCAAAATATATAACATATGCATTAAAGCGATTAACCAATGTAGGAGTACTTGGGTAGCACACAAGCATCAGGACATATCTTACCCAATGTAATCACACATCTACCCTTTTAAGCTGCCAATTGCTTGATGCATTGGCCAAATCATGAAAACTTTTGTCAGTAACTTTTTAAAAAAAAAAAAACAAAATCCACTTCCATCTAAATAACTTTTGGCTTTGCTGACAAATTGTTTTGTGACTGTCCCTTATCTCCAAATGTGACCGTGACGTTGCGTCGAGTGCTGCCCAGCTCTCTGTTATCAGGCAGTTTCTGTTTCCACCTTTTCTGTCTCCAGCTAATAAGTTTGCCGTATCGCGACACATGCTGTGGATATTTCCCGTGTTGCTGACAAGCACATGTAAAACCCCGTCCCCTGTAGAACTTGGAATGTGTTATTGAATATTTTATTACTCATGTGAGGTTATACATCATACATACTGCAGGGGGCAGCACTCTACATGTTGGAAATGGCTGTTTTGGAAACCCTGTTGGCTAAATATGTTCATTCAGTTGCAGTTAAGTTTTGGCAATTTGCTTTTTAGGTTCTCCGCCAACATTTACATTTAGTCCAAGCTTTTCAGCAGCAGATACTGAAAGATGCAGACAAGGTATGCTTATGCCCACATATTGTGGGAGCTAAAGTGCTCCAACCCACCAATAAAGGTTGTATTTAATTCAACGGGATTGCCGACTTATGCTTTCCTGTGATTAATCGGGTTCCGTTAGGGGTCACGTAATGCACTGATTCACAATGGTAGCCCTGGCCTGTTTTCTAGTCGCCATGGCGATCTGGCACCTGGGGTTTGTCAAGCCTTAGCATGAACCCTTTGACGTAGTTTGGTTGTCTATAAAATATGGCCATTTTTCTCGAAGTTTTGCCAGTAATATATGTACAGCACATTACTCATCATGCTGTGCCGTTGGTGATGTTTTCAACATCTAATAAAATATGGACAGACCTCAAAGGATGACTTAAAGGAATGGCTTTCTGTCCCTCGCAGTTCCAATAAAGAAGAATGCAATTTAAAGTATCCTCTGAGTACTTTAATATGCATTTTGCTTTCAAGAACTTAAGAAAAAATAAAGCACTTACCTGAGGTGGAAGCTGCAGCTGAAGCAACCAGTCAGTGTCAGGAAAGCGCTCACTGAGCCAGCGCTGGAGCTGACTGGCGGTAAATATGTAACGTGTACATATGTATCAGGGCTGGGGGTGGTTAAAAGGGCAAATGTATATGGGGGGAGATTCTGCAGAATCCCTTCATCCAATTCAAGGGGGCACCACAAAAATAATATGAAGATACGTGCTATAAAAAGGTTGTCAGAGACCCTAAACTGTCAAGGAGATGGTGCATCATTTGTACATGGATGGGGTACATCATTTGGACAGTGTGCATTTGTGTCCAGTATACTCTTAAGAACAGCAAGAAAACTTGTTTTTATTCATTTTCTCTGGATTAATGTGGTCATTACAAATAAAGCAAATTCAGAATTGGATTCTGATTTGTAGAGCAGATAATTGGGTGCATGGTGGGCACCACTCTTTACCTCCAGGTGAGATTACGTCAAATTCTGGAAATTAAGGTATAGAGCACCAGTGAAAACAATTGTATATCAATATTTTGCGATATATAATACTGACAAGCTAAGTGTACTTTTTATTTTTTAGGTCAGAATGGGCATAAGTGATATTTTAAAGGAAAGTGTATTGGAGCTTGAACGTTTAAGGAACAGCCACGCCGAGTTGCGTATGACCAGCACTCCAAAAAAGGAATTTATGGTATATTAACGTTCTTTAATCCTTCTAAAATGCTGATCATCACACTGCACTTTCTTTTTTATGTAGCCCTTTTATTATAAAACATCAATAGTTTAAATAAAAGCAACGTGACGAACATCAGGTTGCTTTTGCTTAAACTATTGATGTTTTCTTTTTTTGGTTGGTGTTCCCTCAAGTCTGCTAAAGGGATATCTTGTAATAGTAATTGGGAATGAAGCTCCGTTCACATTGAGCAGTCCAGCTTTGCTGCCCTGTGATTCTGACGGAGTGACATAAGAGGGGCAATTCAATTTTCCACCACTTTTTATATTTACTTTATTTTAATACATGTTTGAATAAGTGGAGAATTTAAGTCTTTTTTTCTCTTTTGTTAAGTTTTTGTATAGTCATTCAGTTTTTCCAGCTGGTTCCTGAGTAAATCTTAATATTTATATTACAGAATATATATACTAGCCCATCCTATAGCACCAGCGACATACAAACATCCCTTACGTTTGATAAGTTGGACGAGTCAGGCATTTGTGAAGAGAAGCAATGTTCCGCTCCATCTACAGAAGAACAAGAAGAGCTGAGCAGTAACCAGCATCGTAACGACACTACACTTCCTTATGTTGAAAATGTAATACAGATTAAAGACGACGATTCAGAAGCGAAGGAATACCTGACATTAGCTAGTAACAAAGATTATGTCCAAAACAATCCGTTTTCTGTCCAACATGATTTTTCAATGACCCAAGATGCTCAAAGTGACCTGACTATAGAAGAACTCAACAGCACAGAAATCGAAGAAGGTTCTTTAACAGGAGAGAGCTCCTCACATATATTTGGAAGACAAGTAGTGACTTCGTCCATCACAAGCAATCCTGAACAACATAAAGACGTGGTCATGAAACACAAAGGGGATTTTGTAGATCACAATAACCATTCTTATATTCAGTGCAGCGGCAGCCAGGATTGTCCTCATAAAGCCACCATAGACCCAGGCAGTCCGTGTAGCTGTGATGGTATCAGACTTTACCCTGATGATGTCTTCACAGATACAGTGGAAGGAAGACAACAACTTGGTCATATACAAAAACTTCAGAACAGAAAAGGAAATCTTGAGGAAAACTTTAAAAAAATGGAGGTTAACGAAATGACTGAAACTAACCTGGTCGATGATGTGTTCAATGTTCTAGAGTTAGAAAGATCCGTATGTAAATTAGAAGACACAAAAATCCAGCTATTTAGGCAAGAAAATGCACTGCTCAAGAAGAAACTGAGCCAGCTCCAATTTGATACACAGTGCTTAACAGAGCAAAATGCTAGCTTTAAAGGAACGATTAATAAACTAATGGAAGAGAAGAATATTGCTGAGCTGTGCTTAGCCCAATCAGAACAGGACAGGGAACTCTTTGTCAAAGAAATGAACATGATAACGGAAGAATGCGAAGAATTAGTAAGAGAAAAAAAACACATTCTAAGTGAGAAAAACCACCTTACTATCGAGAAGCAATTTATGTCAAAAGAAATTAGCAAACTAAAAATTGGTAATTGGAGAATGGAGGAAGAACTGGCTATAATCACCAGGGAGAAAGACAAGATTGCAAACTTAGTCAAATCAACCCACCAAGACTTGTTAACACACACCGAAGAGAAGCTGCAATTGCAGTTAAAATTAAGAGATGCGTTGACTGAAAACAACCAACTGAAAATGCAATTAACTGAGAGCAAAGTCCAGAGTTCTGAGCCAAATGAATCTTGCCTGCACCTTATGAAGTTTCACGGCAACAAAACAAATCCAGAATCGGATGTAGAGAGGGGTGTCATTACCCCCTTAGGCTCCAGCAGTGAACGTTACGAACCGTTCTTCCATGATCAGCTCCTTCACGAAATAAAGAACCTGACAGCCAAAAATCTCATGTTATGGACAAGTTTCTGTGAATATGGCCAGAAATGTCAGTTTCTCAGCAAATTAGTCCATGACCTTAAAAATGACAATGACATGATGAATGTGGACCTGGAGGAAAGGGCAAAAACCAATGCGGTGTTGGAATCCAAAATGAAGAACCTAATAGAAGAAAAATTTTCCTGTGAAATGTGGATAACCAAGCTGGAAAACCATAAGGAGATGTTAAAACTTAAACTGTACGATCTTCAAGGCAATTTGCTTAGATACAGGGAGCATATTAGCGATGATCAGATTTACAAGGAGCTTCTCACCAGACATCATCAAGAAGAAGGATATCACACATACTGTGAATTGTGTCAGGGGATATACAATCATCAACATAAGGCAAAGCTGTTAGCTGTTGAAGGTACGTGCATGTTAAATGGTCTATAACCAGCAGGGCCTCAACTGCTAGAGGGACACCAACATCCTCTGGTGGTCACTGTAGACAAACAGTGGGGTGCACGTTTAAGGCGCCTGCCATGTTGACAGGAGTGGGGTACGGTGATATTTGCCAGTGTTGGCCCTTCATAGTGAATAATGAAATGGGGGAGTTGTCTTGACGGTTCCTTTAATTCCAAATTTGGATCCACCAAGCTCCTAAAATTGATAAAATATCCTAAAAGTCATGGCTTTACCTAAACAGCGCCTATACGTTAGTCTTATAACATGGAGGGATAAGATGCAATATGCACAATGTGTACCTGTCATCTGTGTAATGAGTGATCGTGTGTAGGTCAGTAAAATGTGGGTCTTTGTGCGGTAACATTTGTAGACCTTTGCTATAATTAACATATTTTAATTATATTGGTGTTTAAAGGAGAAGCTTGCTGTAGAGTCAATGCTGTCTTAATGCATGGGCAGTTGGCTAGGGGCCCCATAGTGAATCATTGTTGCCTGTAATGTGATTCGCCACAGAGCCCCTAAAACGTGTGTGTTACACGTACACAAATATTCATACTTCTGTTGATTAATCCTCGTCTCACATGTATTTTTGGGGGGGTATGGGTCCCAATGCATTGCTTTGCCCAGGTCCTACAAGGAAACTTGCCAGTTGGGGGCCTTTGTAATCAATAATGTAGTCCAGGAGTTGAAACCTCAACTGTCCTGCCGACTCTCCCTTTGGTGAAAAACCCCTCTGATTTGGCCACCCATGTCTCAGTGCCTCTTGGGCTTTGTGCCTTCTGGGCCAATGGTTGTTAGAATTCTGCACACAAGAATTTTTCTATATTTTTAGCGCAAGTTCGTTCATATGTAACAAAGGTGTAAGTCACCGAGCTGTACAGCTTCATTTACAGACTCCACATTCTTGTGCATGTTATTACATAACAATTAGAATATTCTACATTTCACCGAGTTTCTATGAACACTCAGCCCTTCTAAGCCCCATTTTCTCTATATGGCTAACTAAATATTTTATTTTGCTATTTTATTCTTGTAAGTGGTACATATACCCTCTAAAAGTGATCAAATAGGGGGGGGGTTAAATGTTAGAAGTGAGATTTCACAGTTCCACAGAAGAAGCTCATTGGAGTAGGTCCTTAACACATAGTGTTGTACAGTATGTCCTCCTGCAAAGTCCTAGTTCAGTAATTACACTGTGTTATATTTAATCTACAATCGTCTTGTTTAATGAATCTATTCTTCTTCAGCAAACAGAAACATTGCTGCAATTCAAAGATTATTAACGGAAGAATGCTTTCAGAGAGACTCCACCTATAAAAATCCTGTCAGTGTTCTCATCCCAGTCAACTTTACGAGCTCTATAACAGCAGCCCGGAGAAGATCATCACACGAGCGTGCCGATGCCAGGCAGGAACAGACCGACGCAGCGTCCCTGGTATCTGAACATAGCTTTACTAACATCAGTCATTTCACCGTCGAGTAGTGATTGGGCTGCGACGGAAATAAAGCACACACGCTGTTAAACAAAGCTGTTGTAGTTTTTGTCTGCATTAATCTACTTATAAGGACACTCCAATGTACCAGGCAGCCTTTTAAACAAAGATAGCATATTAAGGTACTTTGTCAGTACTTTAATATGCCTTCATTAAGCATGAAAAAAAGATAAACATTAATCATTTACCTTTAGGAGAAGCTGCAGCACCTCACCTTCTCCGTGGTCTGACGCCTCGCACAACCCAGCGACAGGAAAGTGCTTCTGTTAGACCAGTGGGAGCACTTTCTGTGCATATTCATGGGAGGGGGTTTCATTAGACACCCTTCATTACATTACCCTAAAAGATCATGGGTAGCTTAATAGCCAGAAATGTACTTTTCGACCTGGCCCAAATAAACAAGATTAATTCACAAATTAAGTTAATTATTTCCAATTGTTTTGCCAAATTTCCAGGCCTTTCTGCCAGCCTAATCACAAAGATAATTTACAAGCAGAATTTCCAGAGAAAATGATTCCCATTTAGTGGGTTGTAATCGTCACCCGAACCATCTGTAACAAACCTGTTCTTCAAAGTTAGGGAATATTGACTGTTTTGCAGGATCAGGATCACTGTTGGAAGAATCTTTTACTATGATTAATTTCTCAGACACGCAGTTGGGTTTTGAAATCTATTTATTTGTTATAGGAAATGTACAAGAGCATATGATTGTCTTCATGGGTGTCACCGCTCCGTTGCCTTGAACTGCTATGTATGTTGGACGTGCAGCTGTAAAAAGACGTTATTTTCACAGTTTTATAATTCACAGGGTTCACCGACCTGAAAGAAATAAAACAGGGATAAAAAATATTTACAATATATATTTTGAGCATTATTATTATTAAAAGTATGAGATTAAGTTGGCCCTGTCACCAAAAAATAAAATAACACAAATTTGCATGTACCGTATATTTCGGCGTATAAGACTACTTTTTAACCCCAGAAAATCTTCTTAAAAGTCGGGGGTCGTCTTATACACCGGGTACTAAGTACCGGGTACTTACCGAGCCGGAGGTTCCCACGAAGCCACCAATCTGTAGGGGAGGGGCGAGTGGAAAAGCCGCCTCCCCTGGGCCGGCTATTGATGCCGAGCACAGGGATGACATCATGTCCCGGCGCTCGGCATCAACTGCCGGCGCATAGTGATGAGGGAGCAGTAAACAGAGGTCTGAAATGACAGACCTCGCGCTTCCACAACTGGATGGAAGAAGGAATATGAGGTAAGAGATGGGGAGAAAGGAGTGTGAGTGCAGTGTATGTATGTTGGTGTGAGATGGTCAGTGTATTTGTGTGTTTGTAAGCTGGTGTGTATATATATGTGTGTATATATATATAATATATATATATATACGACGGTGGCTGTGTGTGTGTGTAAAGGCAGGGGTGTGTGGTGAGAGCAGTATATAAACGTGTGTGTATGGACAGGCGTATGTGTAGATAGATAGATATATATGTGTGTGTGTGTGTGTGTGTGTAAGGGCAGTGTATGTATGTATATGTCTGTATAACAACTAGCCAATCAACGGTAAGGTACATCGCTTGCCATGATTGGCTGGTTGTTGTACGCTGGGTAGAGGGGTAGTCTTATACGGCGAGTACAGTCCAAACGCTATATTTGAACTGTAACAATTGGGGGTCGTCTTATACGCCGGAATATACCTGGCCCTCGGCCCTTAATAATGCATGGTCTATTTAGTCATAATGCGTTTCTGCATCTCCGACTAGACTGAAGCCAAAGATGGGATGCAGGTTTAGTGTTTAATAACAGACCTAAATAATTTACATAATGTGCAGATTGAGATTTCATCTTGGAGAACTGTTTCAAATAACTTTGGACTTACTTAACGACATTTGAGTGTAAGATGCTTTGTATGGGGTACGATTTGGGTCCACCTGGTGGATGGAATGGCTTTCCTCCTTTGGCAATTTTAGAACTCGTTGCAGGCTTTTTCACATAAGGATCATTGGAATGGGAAGGATACGGATCAAATGTTCCAGCTTTCATCCCACCTGGCTGCCAATATAAATGGGATTTATCACCACAAACAACAACGTGTACATTTACACATAAATAGAATATCAAGTGTATAAGTATAAATAAAAGGAATTACGGTAAACACAGACCTAAGTTGTCTCAAAGCAAAATATGTTGTGACAGGACAAAGGTTGGCCGAGGATCATAGGAATTGCAGTTCAACATTGGTAATGGTAATTAACCATTCATTACCAATATTACTTTGTGGATTGGGGGAAAAAAATGTTTCAATGAAAATAGGTGTTGATTAATTTTTCATTAATTCAATGGCGCTCTAAGGGTCTTTTGTAAGAACTTCAATATAGACATTGGCGCCTCCATTTTTTAATACACTGGTGCCCAAGCCTATTACAACAGATCCAACAGCCAGAACAACAAATGGGGCATGTATACAAACATATTCCACATGATTGTACATATAGATGTAAAAATGTGACATCAAGAAGAAGCTGCAGATTATCTGATTAGAATGTAAAGAAAAGGATGCCCCATTATTTACACTTTTTACATGGCTTTTTCCTTTAAGTGATTTATATCAGCCTCCATTGGGTTTCAAAGTGAAACGCTCATCATACCACTTGGCTTGGCCCCTTTTGGCCTGATGACGTGTTAGTTTGGTGGAAGGATTGCACTGGTAGATGCCAGCAAGGTTGAACGCATTGGGAGCACATAGATGAGCAGAACAACTGTGCTTTTAAAAATATGTGATATTGAAAAAAAATATATCATTTGCTGAAATGATTTGTCTAAAGAGGCTTACTGACTGCTAAAACCATGCATTCAGAAGCAAAGATAGACATGGTTAGCGGCATCTGTGGGCCTTTGTAGTTTTTGGGATACAGTTACTATTATCTCTGGTATGATGGACAGTTAAAACACATTAACAATGCAATGATTCTTGCAAACCTTCACATTGTAAAGTGTTCTGATTTTTCTTAAACTTACATCTTTTGCTGGTGAACTTGGCTTAAAAGGTTTCACAGTTTCCTTTTTACCATCTTTCTTCTTCAGTGGGGGAAGAGGTTTGTCAGAGTGGTATGGATTGCCATCAAAATAATCATTTGGATACAGGTTTAGCCTGAATGGACCACCTTTTACCTTTTGCTTATGGCTTTCAAATTCTCTCTGCAATGAAATCAAATTCGGTTAAATTCTAACATGTGCCAATAAGTAGAAAATAATTTAAGTGCCACAATAAAGTTACCTGCCTTCTACCAAAGAGGTCAAACATATATTCCAATGTGCCCAGCATTTTGAGAAAGCAGTTTGGATTTCAGCAGTTTGGCCTAGAATCATCTGCTTGCAGGCAGTAATATGGTCACCGACAACCACTCACGGCTTCCACACTGGACAGATCACTTTTAGCCTAGGCCGGTAGAGGAAACTTAACAAGATCTTCTATTCTATATGTGATCAGAAACTAGTGTTCTTCCTTGCAGAAGTGTCCAGTCACAGCTGAGAAATGAGCATCTAAAGCCCATCAAGTGATGGATGGGTACAAGGAGATGAGAAATTGGAGAAACCATTGGGACTTTAATGTTTTATTTTCTTGCGAAGGCTCTAGATTGTAAGCTTACGAGCAGGGCCCTCTTTACCTAATGTATCTCTGCATAGCATTTTATGCTTTCCTATTATCCTACGGCTGTCTTGCTTTAACCACTATCTGTGCATAACGAGAGTGTAGCCAGACAACAGAGGTCGACGATAGATGTAAGTAATATGTATCTAAAACCCACATCAGATTTACGCTTAGCAAATGCTAAACATCTTTTTTTTAGCTTATCGGGGTTTTTTTATTAGTACATATGAAATAGTTGGTATACTACAAGTAACAATATTTACATTATATATATAACGAGTATAGTTATAGTCTCAACCAATTCTCTAGTAGTTTTGGTTGAAGTTCTTGGTTCACTGGTCTGCAGTCACCACAGTATCCACTGTTGTGTAGACAGACTGCATCTTTATAGCATCGTCTTAGCACCGTGTCCTCTAACACCGAGTGAAAACATGGATGGGGAACCAAATATAACGATACTACACAGCTGGGTGTTTTACGTTTACAAGTATTTGACATTTACCTTCATCAGCTCTCTTGATATGTCATAATCCTCAGAGGTGTATGAGTACTGCTTACCTATGGTAACGTTAGGGTATCTGTTGAGAAGAAGTCACTAGATTCAACATGCAGTATAGAATGGGCTAATTATTAACGTTTCTATGAAAGAGTCACAAGTGTGTTACCCATATCCTGTGCAGAGCTTTGGGGGGTTTGTGTACAAATTTTTTCTGGGTGCTGTGTACGGTTTCCTATGTTTTTGTTCAGCACTAAATGCTGGAACTGGACCACTCAGTGTTCCATAGAAGCTGCCCAAT